>JAOWAW010149661.1:0-10213 GCA_028565695.1 Nicola tetela | reverse complement strand
AGAGAGAGAGAGAGAGAGAGAGAGAGAGAGAGAGAGAGAGAGAGAGAGAGAGAGAGAGAGAGAGAGAGATGAACAGATCTATACAAAGAGCAACGAAAAGGAGAAAGATAGAGAATGAGACAGAGAGAAAGAAACAGAGAGAAAGAGAGAAGGGGAGAGGGAGAGAGAGAGAGGGGAGAGAGAGAGAGAGAGAGAGAGAGAGAGAGAGAGAGAGAGAGAGAGAGAGAGAGAGAGAATGGATCAAGATCTCCTCTACAGAGTGAACAAGTACAATGGCAGTTCTCATATACTTTGGCTGCCAACACAGGGAGTGCGTTATGCAGGGAGTACATTTACATAGAATTCCGTACGAGTATGGAATACATCTCTCCGGCGACACGGTCAGCCTAACTTTGTATATAAACAGGTTGACCATGAGGCCATGCCCATCCCATACCTATACGTTTCTTGTATGCGCACCGGCGGCGATCTCTCTTGGAAAGACTTCGGCCTGGTCTTGGATCGTGATGCATATATGTGGGGTCTGCGGGGATTCCATGCATGTGTGTCACTTGTAAATGAAAGGATGTGAACCCCCCTCCCCAGAGTTCATGTATCACATTACACTGAGTGAACCGAGCAAATAAAATGCCACAGGCATAAACATTCCTGATCCACTATAGGTGCTCCTAAAGATAACACAGTTCTAACAGACACACACAGAAACACAGGCACACACACACAGAAACACAGGCACACACACATGCACATATTCCAGCACTGCATATACTATGCACAAGTAAATATATTTATAATCACTGGACTACCAGCAGGATTCAATGCATCAAGTCAATTTGCCTTCATTAATATATTCTTCCTGTTCAGCTTCTTTGGCGCTCTGACAGTTGTCATCTTCAGTCTCAAGAGGAAGCCTCTGAAGGACGTTCAGGTGAATTTCTTTAGAAGATCAGTACCAAAAAGAGAGCACACTTTTTACATCTTTAAATTAATCTACATGTATCTAGCTTGTACCAAGGGTGTTTACACATGTAGCAATTGCTGAGCAATGTACAGTTATTATAGATTTGAGTAATTGTCATTGAAATTCCGATCGCTCACCATCCCAATGATCAAAGCAGCATCTTGGTTTTGATAGCTGAGAATTACTTGGTCGAATCAACTGCATTTGCTTGGATTGAGAAGTTGTGCTGTTAAATTGTTGTATCTTTCTGCGTGCTGCATAAGTCCTGGTTTTAACCTTACTGCAGTCAGCATGGCATTCATATATTCGGCTGTAAATAGTACAACTGCAATCAATATAGTATGATAGACAGCTGCAATGGTATCACTTAATATTCTTGCATGCTCACACGACATTACACAAACATTTGGATGCTCGTGCCATAGGTAAGAAATTTGAATACCAGCTGGAGCAGACAAATTAATTGAAAACAGTTACCACCCGCTTTTAAGTGGGGAAATTGGTGATCGTTACCACTCGCTTCTTGTAAGGAAAGGTGTTGGTAGAAGGCTACTACTTGTTTTGATGGGCCAGTGTGCGCTATCATATACAAGGCCCTCTTCAGGTTATTCAGTTGCATGAAGAGCTGTCATCCAGTTTTGTCCTTTGAACAAGCTGTGCCTGCTTGAACATACTGACAAGTGCAATGGCACAGCAGTGCAGGGGCTCAAAGAACTACATAGTGTCATCTCATTGCCAAGCGACGGCTAGCTCTGAACTTTGCCACTGGCCACTGAGCTTGGGAAATTTAAGGCGGCCCTTCAATTCACCAAACTGAGCCTCACTGGTGCTCTACAAATCAACTTCGCTCATGCACTTGCCCTAACAGTCTAATAGACAAGATGTGTGTAAAACAAGGCGAAAGTTCACTATGTTCATGACAACATACTGCAATGATCAATTCCATGCCTGGAGTGCTGCTACCATCATGGTCTACTTGCATTTGTTGTAGCTTGTTTCATTTGTTTTTGTTACAGCACAGCTGCTCATCATATTCATACCAGATTCTGGTGCCAGACTTTGCCTGAAATTACTATACTAGCTATAAAACTATGCTATAATAGATTGTTTGCATGTGAAAAGCCGGTTCCATTGCTGCTCATATTCAGGCAATGCCGCTGTTCATTCAACCCCAAGTGGCCCAGCAGGGAGGGTTGGTGTTCCATGGTATCACCCTTATGCTTGGGTAGGAGCCTATACTTCCCTGCCAGAACCAGAGGAAGTGTTATCTGTTCTAGATTGCAAAAAAAAATTAACACATCTGTCACTGACCATTGCTAATGTGAAAATCGCTCAGAATTTAGTGCTTTCCCGGTAGCAAATTTCCAAGCAATGCCTCACTATGGTAGTCACTTGCAAGTCCATCTGCAGGCATTGCTCTCAGCAGTTGTTTGTATGTTTGTACTGACTCCTCAGGTGCATCCGTTGCTCAATTTGTTATTGGCGGACATGATCCTTTCAGCAGCATGGTTTGCTGGTGCTTTTATGTTCCATCACGGCAAAGGCGAACCTTGTGACCTTGTTGCTTATATCATCTTGGTAAGGTCTCAGAGCAGCCGTGAGAAGCTTGTGTGAGCAGTGCCATACTAGCCTCGGAACCTGTTTCTCTTTGCATGAGCTGCATATCTTGTATAGTTTTTATGTGGGAGGTGTGTTACCTCAGATTTGTGGACAGTACATTGAGGAATATTGGTGGTCTGTCTTTTGCAATTGTGCAAGTCCCCTGAAATTGTCCATTTTTTTGTTGCTGTGACATTGTATATCTTATAGCATGTTATAGTTGAGGCAGGCGGAGAAGGTATCCAGGCTGCACTTATGACCCTAAGTTAGGAGCTAAGGTCGTTCTTCTTGAGAGAGCTGAAATATCCTGTCACAACTCACATGCACCTTAGCCACTATGATCACTAAAGTCAACATGGGTTATACGACGGTGTGAGTGCAAGGTTAATAATATATCCTCGCCTGCTACGTCAAACTGGAGTGTGCACTATGCACTATAGTGCAGTACAACTCATTTTCTTTTGGCTGCGGCTCCCCCACCTAATTCCTGAATCTGCTGCTGGTCATTGTATGCTATCAACAAGCTTTTCATGATTCATGTGCTGTTTTGTAACCATTTTTATCTGCTAGACATTACTTGTACTTCATGCCTGTTCATGCCCTAGCACGGCCTGTGGTGGACAGCTTTGGCAGCTAAATGCATACGTACAATATTGGGAGTGTTCAATGCTAGCTTTCTAGTGGGTGGTGGCGGAGAGAAATACAGCAGTAGAATAAATGATGTGATAGCGATAATCCTGGAGCTTGAAAATCATTAGAGGGGTAGCCAGAATGGGGTACAGGGGACATTTGCACCCCTTACTTTTGACCATGGTTATTGAATTGGGCCTATTGCTTTTTCGCACATTCCATGACCCTGCGATTGGAGTTAATTGCCTGCACGAGATCGTGTCTCATGGGATTGCACATTCTACGTGGATATGCATAAAGCTAGGCCAGGTTCTGCAATACCTTAGACACTAATAGTTCCTGTTCAGCTACATATAAAGTTACAGTATAGCTTCCCAACAATGCATAAAATGTGTTTCTTACAATAACAACATTGAGAAAACGGCCCCACTTTGTGAAATTGATTGCAGACACACAGCTGGGTTCTTTTGCCATCATTCTATACACATAGCGACAACAGAGTGACCACCAACATTTGCAAATGCAACATCATGACACTATAGCTAGCAACTTTGATGCTGATAAGAGGAAAGGACTACATGAAACCAGAAGACTGATAAACTACGGCATAATAGTCTGAATGAGAGTTTCAACCTCATCCCATTCCGTGTGCCATTTTTTCTCATCATTACCATGCATGCATGATCTGGATGGACAAAATCATCGCTGTATACGTGTGGCTGCTAGGGTCTGAATGAAAATATCAAGAATATCGCAAACAGCCTCACAATGGGTAAACACACTTGAATTTTGTTTCTTTGTGCTGCTCTGTTCACAAGCAATGCGGTTACTGTAAAAATTGACATTTTTTGTAGCAATAACTTTCATTAATTTGACTGTGTTCATTTTCAGTAGTAATTCGGCATATAATACTAGAGCAGCACACAGTGGACAACGCGTGCAGCACGTGCATGCAGTGACCTCTCACTTATCCGATAACGTAGGCAAGGGCTTTTCAGAAGTGTTCAAATAAGAAAAATAATTGGTCATGCATACCCCTTTGATATGTATCACTCAAATTGTGCCAGCAACACTGCTATAATATAATTGCTCAGACAATACTGTCCAGCAGTTTTGTTTTTTTTTTCAAAACAATGACATCAATTAACCTGGGCTCCAGTATGTATACTTTTTTGAATGGAGTTTTATTCATTATCGAGAGAACAAGTGCGTACAATGTTCATGTACGGCAAATTGCAAGGAGTTGTAGTGTTAGGTTCATTGTGTGCATGTTACTGGCCCTTATGTTCTGTCCTTTTTCATGAAATTGTCCAACAGTCGCTGGAGATCACGAGTCACTTGTCGACAGTTGTCTATGCGTTCGTCAACTGCCTCTACCTGCAAGAAAGTGGCTGTGGAAGACTGGAGAACACACACAGTATAGCAGAGGCAAGATGGTTGTGGTGATGTGTATGGCACATGTGTACCAGTCAATTATTTGTACATGTGTTTGCGTGTGTGTGTATGTGTGTTCAAGGCAGCCGGTGATTACCACAAGCATGGGCTCAAGGGAACGTGCACCATCATGTTTGTTGTCATTTGTAATAATTCTTTTGATTCTTTGGGTTGCTTGTTTGTTGTAGCAAATGTGTGTGTATGTGTGTGTGTGAGTGTGTGTGTGTGTGTGTGTGTACGCGCGCACGAGTGTGAGTGTGTGTAAGAGTGAGTATGTGTGTGAGTGTGTGTGTGTGTGTGTGTGTGTGTGTGTGTGTGTGTGTGTGTGTGTGACATTACATGCAGGATTGTAATGGTAGTCATAAAATATTTTGTTCATGATTACAGAGAGGGCGACTGAAACGCTGGCGGATTCGTCTGAATATACTTTTCTACATCATTGCTTGGTAATTCAGCAAATGTTTCTCTGTGCCGACTCTTGTGTGTGAGAGCGACAATGTGTCTGTGTATCTATGTGTGCAGTTGTACTAGTATGTGTGTAAGTGTATGTGTGTGTGTCATTAAAGAAAGAAAGAAAGAAAGAAAGAGAAAGAAAGAAAGAGAAAAAAATCGAGGAAAAAATGGAGAGCCACAGCCAGGAATCGAACCGGGGTCTTGGGATTTGCACTCCCGCATCATAACCACTAGACCACTGTGGATCTCACCACTGGTCTGCGAACAACTGCCAATTTTCCTCAGAGCACTGACGAAGTACGCCGACTCCTATCTGGCTGACCGGGACATGCACTGGCATGTCACCAAGAATCAAGCCTGAGTCAGACAAATGTGTTATTAAAGAAAGAAAGAAAGAAAGAAAGAGTGTGTGCGCGTGTGTGAGCATGTATTGCATCTCATCACTGTCTACAGCAGTCTTATCTTCATCATAAAATAAAAAGAGAATGTCCATTCATCCTCTGATTGCAAGAAGTGTTACCTATTGTTTGGTTTGTTTGTAGGCTGCTTCCACTGGGATTAGCTCTCCCACAGATCTTGGATCCACCGAAGCTTCCACGCTGCATACGGTGGGATGTTTCAGTAGTAAAAAACTCCGCCATCTTGGTTTTCTTGCAAATCGCTTTGAAAGGCCACAAAAATATTTCCTTTTGTTTATAATATGTTCAGCTTATGTCTGATCAGAGCTAGTGCATGGTGGATTTGTTCCATATACATGTAAGGTAGTGATTAACTGTCAATGTTGATATAATGTGCCGTACAAGATGAATTCATGTCAAAGTTATCATAAACGGAAGTACGAATCTACTGTAAACTGCTCAATATTCATGACACTAAATTTTCGTGATTTCTCAAAATGTACTGGTTGATCTGTGACGTTTTATTTTTGTAATTACAAGATGCAACAATACGTTGTATGCTAGTGGTGCATATACAATGTGGAAAAGTTTCGATTTTCCAGTGTTTTTTTCATGATTTTATGCGTTTAGCGAAAATTGTGAACACTTCTACGTTGTGAAAATTAGGTGGTTTACAGTACTAGAACTGGTGAACTTCTGCGATGGACAGACTCACAAAACATCTACTTGCAATCACATGATTATTAATCTTATGGGGCGTTGCATGGCATGCCATTTTGTTTGAGAAAAGAGCACACAACTTAAAAGCAATGTCCTGTGCCTATGTGTGTCATGGTGTGTGTCATGGTAATTAAGTGTATGCAGACACTCAGTATATGCAATTACTGATGTACATGTGATTAAAGGTGTGTGCAGATGGCAATATATCTGCAGTAAACTCCCATTCTTCTCACTAAGCCCACGCCCGTTGCTATTCTTCTCCCAGATGTTTAATGTTGTGGGCAGCGTATGTGGGATACAGTGAGCTGGCTCCTACTGTAAACTTCACCAACATCACAAGCCAATTTCGAGCACCTATGGCGGTATCTCAAATAATTTCAAAGGTCAGTTATGGACTGAAAGGTTCTCAAAATGCATGGTTTTTGTTGACAGTTTGTGTTTCTCGTTACTGTTGTTGCGTGCTATTAACAATGTTGCAATGTTGCTGTCTTGCTTTTAATACTCTTGTTCTTCCTTTCCTCATTCTCCTTTCAACCTCCACCTTGTGTGCATCTTTCTTTATCTTCTATACAAGAGCTTGTTTTGGTACCCGTCTGATGACATACACGTCGTGTTTTATTTGTTGATGTCTTGATTTTCAGGAGTCCAAAGGGGCATTGCCAGCTTTCAGTGAGTTTGACGGCTATGCAAACACCGTCTTTATCTGTCTTCTGATGCTGTCAATGATTTTTATGATGGTAAGCCAGTCACAAACAACAACTGACACTGTTAATAAAATACGCCTGTTCGTTTCTGTCAGAGGTTTTGCATGTTTTAATATCAATTATACAAACGACTACACTTCAAAGAGACGCATGGTCTGTGACTGTGTGTCTTTTTGCACTCCATGCTCATGTTGAATTCATTGGTTAAGTTCTAGCAGTTTTCCCACTCTTGTTGTTTTCTTTTAAATTTAGGTGATTTATGGATGTTCGTGGCACCTGTGCAACAAACTTCTGCGTGGTGGAGGTAGTACTGCACTTCTGATCTTGGCTTTTTCTCTACGGCCACAGCTTCTTAGCATAAATGGCAAATGTCACACATGCACCAGCATATGTGTCTACATGTATGCATGCATGTGTCAATTGTATCATTTGACTATATCATTCACACTGTCTTTCCTGCCTTTCACTATGTGAATATGATATATATTATAGGCAGATATCTTTTGAGCATGGGGTATACTCCAGAGATGGTTTCATGATCACTGTTGTTGGTGGCGCTGATGAACTTCACATGTGGATGAGTTGCACATACAATATAGCAAGATGCACTTGAAACTATGTTTAAAGGTTGCTTTTTGCTGCCAATTTCCAGAGTGGAAACTAAGGCAGAAGCTTTAAGTTTTCTTGCTAAACATGAATTTCTCAAAGAAGAGAACAGTTGATTGGGAGTGCAGGGCAAATCCAATAGCTGACTAACAGGTCTGAAACAGCAAGAACCCCATGACCATTAATGGTATATACATGTTAGTCCCTGTAGTGGGCCACAATACCAAATCTGATCATGCTCAGGATCAAAGGTTCAAGCCCACTATCAGCAACACAAAGCTTAGTAATCAATGTGGAGTTCAGAGTTCAAATGTTGCGCCTCAGTGACATCGAACAATAAACCAG
The DNA here is from genome assembly GCA_028565695.1 of Nicola tetela. NCBI lineage: Eukaryota > Metazoa > Porifera > Calcarea > Clathrinida > Clathrinidae > Nicola > Nicola tetela. Next base: position 2,363 of record JAOWAW010149661.1, on the reverse strand, counting down.
CTTGTAATGCATTTAATAGTGAGAAAACAAGAAATGGTGCACAAAGGAGCAGGTCGTAACATGCCTCAAACTGTCGATGGTCGCAGACATGGCAGGCTGGGATTTCATCGACGAACTCTTTCTTCGTTACACAGTGTTGGTGAGGCACGCCAACTTCAGATGATCGGTAAAACAAGGCATCATCTGTAGTCCTAAAGAAAAAATTCTCAAGGGCTTTCTTTACGTGACATTCACTTATGGATAAGGCTTGCAGTGTTAAGGAAAGTTCTTGGATAATTTTTTGAGTTCCCCACATCTTGTTGGAGGCTTTCAGTTTGCAGGCTTCCACAATATCATTGTACATTGACCAAAACTGGTCTGCCCCTCTGTCCTTTGTCTTACTTGCTTTTACTGTCCCTGATGCAGTTCCTATGCGGAAGCCGTCCGCAGGGATAAGCTCTCCTTCATTCATCACTGATTTGTTTGAGTAACACGTTTAGTTGATTTGTTTTCACGTAAACAATCAACAGTAGTTGTGGTCTTACTTGCTTTTCGAACTGTCCCTGATGCAGTTCCTACTCTGATTCATGGCAATGGCATGTTTTGCTCACCTGACCTTTGACCTTGCCCATGGCCAGATTTGGTATTGCGGCCCGCTATAGGGGCTTGGCCCACTATAGGGGCTCACATACATATACAAGGGTTTATTTTGCTGAAGATCATTTTTCCTTTTGGTTTTTGTAGGTCATCTTGGCTCAGAAGAAAGAAAACAGCTGGCCAGCGCGCACAAACGAATCACCCTCTACCTGTCGGTCTTCTTCTACTGCTGGACAGTTCGTAAGCAAAAATAAAATTTGACTCAAAATGGTCTCCACCTGTTGAAGAGAATACAATTGTCAATTTGTGGTGTGCAATGCCCTAGCATTCCTCCAGTTAACATGTTATATCTGAAGTTCTACTCCACAGAAGAAATGAAACTTTTTATTGAGAACCAGATTTCCTTTTCTCTTGCCCCCGCCAATATGGAGTCTCGTCATCTCAATGATGATGCGATTGTGTCTGTGCTGTGGTTCTACATGCTTTGACAGCTTTGCTGGTGGCACTGTGGGTTCGTATTTCCGGTGAGGCTATGAACGTTTCATCTGATGGAAAGTATGCCGTGCTCCTTGTGCAGGTCAGTGGTGGCTGGAGACTCTGAGGCTGGGAATGAGATCTGTGTGCATGCATGCATGCGCAGGCATTCTAGCCCTACTACTTCCATAATGACTCACTAGAGTTCAGACTATCAGACACACAGAGATGCTGCAAGGCATGGACAGTCATAAGACTCATTGCGATAAGTGCTGCTCATGAACTGTGTGCGTGCACTGGCATTTTAAGATATTTGTCCTCTTTGTAGTAAGGGGTTTTATTGGGTCAACTTTTGCATCATGTACCACAGTTAAACATTTTGCAATGCTCAAGTTCAGGCATATAAATTCCCTTTTCATTCTTGTAGTGAAAACTTAGTAAATTAACCTGCAACATGGAGAATTTTAATGGCTTAGTGTGTGTGTCAATTCAAAAGAAAGGAAAGGTGTTAGCAACAGAGCACGTCTCACACACAAAAAGACAAGGAAAAGCAAGATTCAAACTAACTTGAAAGACAGGCTTGCATCACATTATAACTGCAACTGCTCATACTGCTCATATACTGTCATGTGTGAAAACCACAGCGTGTGTGTGTGTGTGTGCATGTGCATGCGTATGCACACATGCATGCACATGTGTGTGTTGTGTATGTGAGAGAGTGTGCATGTGTGTGTATGTGTGTGTGTGTGTCACTTCAGGTTTTGTTCAGTTCATATTTTATTTATGGACAGTTGACACACGTGGAGTTTTTGAAAAAGTCTTTTAATATTGAGACTGTATTTCCAGTTCAGTATATGCAGGAAACTACAATCTGCCCATTTTGTTGGATTAGGAGAGTAGCTTAATCGATGAATCAAGGGACAGGACAAAGTGTATGCACTTCGTAGGAATTGTATGTAGAGCCTTTCAGCACTGGAGGCTGAGTAACACCGCAATATGATATTTTATTAATTAACTGAGTCGGGCCTGGTTGGGACTGGAGAGAGTTCCTACAGACATTAATGGGCATCCGTGTGCCGTGTGTGTTACCATGGTTACGGGGCCAGGATCCCAACACCAACAAAACAGAGAACGAAGTTGCGTTTTGTTTGAATGTGGACTTCCACATCCCACAGTGACACATGGGTTGTGGGTAGAGTTAGGGCTATTTGGTTAGGGTTAACGTTGGGGTTAACATTAGGGTTAGGGCTGCCCCAATTGGTCACATTCAAATGAAACAAGCCTTCATTCTCTGTTTTAGTCTAACCTCCCCC
>JAOWAW010149628.1:0-10219 GCA_028565695.1 Nicola tetela | reverse complement strand
ACATGCCCTACATGTAGTGCATACGGTTTACTCATGATCATGCACGCTGCCACATGCCCTACATGGAGTGCATACGGTTTACTCATGATCATGCATGCTGCCACATGCCCTACATGGAGTGCATACGGTTTACTCATGATCATGCATGCTGCCACATGCCCTACATGGAGTGCATACGGTTTACTCATGATCATGCACGCGCTACACATGCCATATCATCAAACAACCTCAGGATAAACCTAAATTAAAGAAAGTAAAAATGCTTTTATCACTGGAAATGGTGAGCAAAAGGAAAGCTGTTCTAATGAATGCACCCATCTGAGACATCCCAAGCCAAACCATTACTTTATTCCACCTCCTGAGCATCTGATGCCTCCCGCTGAGGGCATGGAAGGAGTCAAACATTTGAGTGCGATACTAGTAGCGCTTACACAGTGCCATTGGCTATTTACTGTTTAAATCTTGGCATAAAAACAGAGACCACTAGGGCGCCTAGTGGTAAGGAATATATTGCTGCTCTTCATTATGTATTGACACGCCATGATGTGCTGCTTTAGAAGGAGAAGACGACCTCCTTTTTGAGTTAGCTCCAGGGTACGTTGCAGCAGTCATGCAGTAGATGTAGGGCACCGCAGTGGCCATAGTATCAGTCCAACAATGAATTTTCAAACTTTGCCTAAAAATCTCCAACCTAACTCTTGGAGAAGGACTTTTCTGACCTGTCCAGCTGAATGCTGCTGCATAGCATCCATCAATATGTGTCTGGGAAAAAACCCTGAATTTTTCCCGCCTCAGATGCAGCACAGGCCAAACATGATGAAAACTAAGAATCACACCGAGGCTGTTTGTATGTGGTCAAATGGGATATTGATGAGAGGAGAAAAATCAACATGAAAATCCCTGAAATGTCTTGCCTGGCTGAAAATCTGGATATAAATTTCTGATCACTTTCTCATTCCTTGCTAGGTGGGAGAAATTTGATTTGTGCAAAACAGAATTGCAATTGTTCTGTCTACAGCCAAATTGCATGTGATGTTTTTTAGTCCAAAAGACTGACATGACCAGATGTTCCTGGCAACTTTTTTTTTTATTTTGTTACTTTTAGCACTGAAACGCATATTGCAAATATTCGGATATTCTCATTCACAGGGCTCACACGCAACGATTATTTCGTCCTACGAATATTCGTCCAAAGATTGCTCACTGTGTGGGTCTACGTGGGCGCTGGACAGTCACCACCAGCGCCGGTGCAGTAGAGTACAGAGAAGTAGCTGAGAGTGTGCAGCACTACAAGTGTCTCTACAAGTGTAGTAGATTTACATATGGTAGAGTAGTGTAGCAGCAGTTGATCATGGGTAGGTCTACTAATACACACGTACATCTGACTATGCGCCGGTGCAACATTTCAAAGTTGACTTGACATTTTGACAGCAGGCATGTGGTCGAGTTGTGAACTTGCAATGTGAGTCCTGAAAGTTTGGCTTCAAAGGCCCACAAGATCATAGTACTCTCTAGTCTAGTCTAGGTTCTACCTTCCTTAGTACTTCTTCACAGTATTTTAAGTTCCTCAACCAATTGCAAGATGTCACTAGGTGCGAAGTTCTCGCGTTCCCAACGCTCCCCTTTGTGGGCGCACTTCCAGAAGAACAGCAACAAGGTGAATTGCAATCGCTGCAAGAAGGACTTTGCCTTCCATGGTGGCACGTCAAACCTAAGTGCCCACTTGAAGACTGCACATGCATCCTTTCTACTGGTGGCTGTGGGAGACTCTGATGCATATGATTGTTCAGGTTGTAGTGATAGAATATTCAATATTTGTTTGTTAAGGGAGACGAATATTCGGAAGGTGATTTTTCACGTTCGTTTCAGCCCCAGTTACTACCTACCATACAGGACCACAGATCACATGTCTACTTATCATACAGGACCACAGATCACATGTCTACTTACCATACAGTACCACAGATTACATGTCTACTTACTATACAGTACCACATATCACATTTCTACTCATGGCTTACTATCCAGGTAGTCCAGAAAGTCCCAAATGACGTAGCCTCACTCCAGTTGCTCAAGTGTGTGCTTCAACTGCCCTCCATAGCGTTGGTACTTGGGTCCAGGCGCTGATTTTATCCTGTACAAGAGATAGACCATGCTCATGTTAGCCAGGATTTCATGTAAACAAACACATCCAAAGCATTGCATGAGCCTGTCATTAGCACAGTGTTTGTGAGCTGAGAAAGTCACCCATGGCTTACTTTGTGCGAAATGGAAAATGAAGTGCACATGATGTCATCAAACAATGCACAAAACATGTGCAAAAGTAGCAAAAGGCTGACAACTATGCTAACATATACTGGCTGCACCTGTAGCTGGGTTCAAGGGCACTTCTGGATGCACCATCTACCAACACGTCCTTCACTGCTATGTCATGTATGAGACAGTAGTTCTGTTGCAAACATTGCTGGATAAGGGTTGTTTGTGGTCAGTGATCAGTAGCTACCAAACAGTCAAAGATAGGGAATTGGCTGTGGCACATCAGTTTACTCAGCTGGGTTAAAGTGTTTTCCTATTGGTCTTTTTATTGAATCTATGGGCGGAAAGATGACAAAGGCATAATCATTTGGTGAGACTGTTCATTGCAGTTGAAACTCATGATGGAAGCCAAGATCACTCAGTGCCATGCAGATGTTTTCTTGAACCCACTAAAAGGAGCTCTTTCATTTCTTTCCCCGATAACATGGGCAGACTGACTTAGTGCGGACAAGAGATAACCCGACAACAGAAGCACAATGATGAATTAGTTCACTCCATAATTTCATATCAACACTTAATGGTAAGTTCAGAGAATTCTACCCACAAGCAATTCATATTGGTATGGAATTAACTGCAACTATGCACACAAGCACACGGAGCCCTCGTAGGCCCTTCCCACATTAACTGAGGAGGCAGAGAAAACTTAGGTTTGGGACTTTCCCAAGGAAAATCAACGCTAGTTCGGGAAATTAGCGATGATATATATATATATATATATATATATATATATATATAAGTTCCCACCCAAGTACGAGGGCAATACTGGAAAATACTGCCCGAGTGCTGCAGAGACGAGGGCAGTATGCAGACCGAGATTGCTTAAACCATGAGGGGTGGAACCTACTTATCACACGTGGCTGTCTTCCACATATAGCAACATAAATCAAAACAATCTTGACATTTTGCAACATTTAGACTACATCTTCCTTGCGACAATGTAAATTGAAAACTAAACAAAACTAATTCACTTTTCAGTCGATCTCTTCACATTCAGGCCAGGCTTGGCTGGCTCTCCAAGCCTTCAACCTGTGGCCAAAGCATCCAGATCATGGCCTGACTCACAGGCAAGGGGTGGCTAAGCCTATGATTAATATTCTTCTTGATCAAAGTTGAGCACAAGGTCAAACGACTACCCAGCAGACAAGGCAGCAGTGACCGACAGTAATGTAATTCTTGTGAATATTGAAACAAATATGCTACACCCAAAAGAAACAATGAGAAATTGAAACAGCAGTCATGAGTCATGAATCCTAAGTCATTCATTGTCGTGGCAACAGGCAATACACAAATCCAAGCTGCCCACTGTTATGCGAACCGGCAGATACAAGGAGCACTGCTTGGGAATTCTTATCTCTGATTGATTCTTTCCCTGATTATCATCATGTGACACGATAAGGGGAGGACCTGCCTCTGGATACAGATCTGGTGCTTGACAGATGTACATTGTACAGGCCTGTCTGTTGTTGTGTGGCAAACTCAAGAGGCCACAGAAATGTTAGGTAATCACTACATGGAATACATGGAGTCTACATGCCACACACTCGCACATGCGATCGAGCCCAATAATCAGGGGAGGAACCCATCCCTAGTCCCTGAAGGGCAAGGCACACACGTGCATGGAACCCTCACAGGCCCTTCTCATGTTTGATAAACCGAGGGCATGAGAGAAAACCCTACGACCTTGCTACGCCCACAAGGGAAATTGAACTAACTAGTACAGGGAACATGGATATGGTAGTATGGGCATGGCCCTTCTGATGTGGTAGATCCGGTGGTCGAGACATGTACATTGTACAGGCATGTATACTATAGTACAGGAAACCACAGAAACGCTAGATACTAGCTTGGTATGTGTAACACATGCACTCACACACATGCACACCCAATAAACCCATTCTCAGTCCATAGCGGTCCTGATTAAGGTAATAACTGATGCACTACATGGCTTACCAATACTGAAGAAGTTCAGTTGCCTGGCTTGGTGCTGTTGTGAACTTGTAAACATCTAAGCCGCTGAGAAATGTATCAGCAGACTGTTTTGTGTCCTGAAGGAGTACATCACCAAATTTCTTCAGTTCAACAAGACTGAATGCAGCTTGTGTAGCAATGTTGCAGAGTTGCGTGTTGTTTTCCTTCAAGACACGACCTGTCTTAAACTGCCATAACACTGAAGCAGATGCAGTCATACCGGCATCCTTCAAGTCAGCCCTACAGGAAGATGAGGAAAGCCAGTTTACCTGTGAGAACCATCAGTTCAGTTTGAACTTTCCTGCAACAGCACAAGACAAATTGTTGAAAAGTTCATATCATTTGTTCAGGAAACCTCACACCTGGTTCCTTGTGGTACTGTCCCCTTAATTTGCAATTACTACTGCATAAATTAATAGAGTCACTACTGCAAATTAAGGGGACAGTGCCACAAGGAACCAGGTGTCAGGTTTCATGAAGAAATGATAGGAGGTTTTCAACAATATGTCTTATGCTGTTTGCAGGAAACACATCCCCATGTGCTGTATTCCCCATTCAATTAAAAGTCTAGCCTCCATGAGTAAAATTATTTATGGGATTATCATCCGAGTATGGCATCCCACGAGGACATACTATGTACCAGCATCTGTCAAAAGATTTGTGCTGTATACCGCATTCGGAGCTGAGAGGTCTCCATGCCATTCTACAGCGTGGTTTCTATAATTTGATGGACTCGTGCCAAGTTAGTGTAGGAAGAGGTAGGCTCGTGCCAAACCAAGTAAGTCATAGCTTTAAAGTGTAGGATGAGGTAGACTCACGCTAAGCCTTACTCAGTGAGAGGTGAGGTGCTTGAGCTAAACACAGTTGTTGAGCTGGCCACATGCTTCGAAGAGCTGTATCAGAGAACAGGTTCTGCCACGTCTTTTGGCAAGCTACCCTGATAAAAGATCGACTGCAATAGGACCGAAGAAGCACAGATATCTCTGATAGGGGTGAAAGGATCAGTTCATAAATCGATTAAAAATCAATTGTACTTCTCAATATAACGATTGATTCTTTCTTAACGATTAATTGGAAATGGTATGTTGACTGTGCGTACCGTACTTGCAATGTTGCAGCTGCACAACTCACGTACAACAACCTGTATACCCCCACTTGAGCGCAGACCCACTTCAGCGCAGCCCAATGGTGCGTTTCTCAATGACAATAGGGTTAGGGTTAGGGTTAAGGTTAGGGTTAGGATTGGGTTGGGTTGGGGCTAGAGTTAGGGTTGGTTAAACCTTATTAAACCCTATCAAATGGGGAACACGGATGCGCTGAAGTGGGCTGCGCTCAAGCGGGGACAACCCAACAACCCTGAACGTGGCCGTGGCAGCCTTGCACGCTGACAGCTAGCCAGACCATAAATCTGTTCACACAAGTCGCATGCTGCACTAGCTCCTAAGTAATGATTGTACAGTTGCAGTCTGGTCGACGTCTACGTATGGATACTGTCGACATGATCAGCCAGTACAGCTACAGCTAGCTGGCTGTAAGCTGTGGACTATATACCGTAAAATCCCGACCTATCGCCCACCCCCGAGTAAACGCCCACCCCCTTTTTGACACGCAGTTCATGCACAGGGGTTATTTTCACCTAGCAAGCGCCCATACTCTCTTTTTCATTACATATGCTATTACCGTTACTCTACGTGTTGTTATGTACATATACCGCTACGTCTACTACGATACACATCGAATGCCTTTCCTGCTTACGTCCACTGTGCCAGCACAGTGGCTATATACCCAGTATATCAGTTGGTATATCTGCAAGCGCCCATGGGCGATTACTGAAGATAAATGTGAAAATCCTGAGTAAGCGCCCACCCCCTGCTTTTGAAAGGTTATGACACTAATTGCCCATGGGCGGTAGGTCGGGATTTTACGGTACATACACCGCAACTCACTAGACTGTAGTATGCTGGCTGACACTTGAACATGTTGAGAAGTCAGTAAAAAACGAAAACCTACGTAGGCTTGCTGAGCGCCTGTAGCCACAGCTAGTGTTTCAGCGCTTCTTCCGAAGTGCGCTCGATTCTGCACACATCGTGGAGGAGAAACAGAGAGTATTACCAGCAACAGAAATATTTAATTGTCACTCTCCAGCTGGTGGAGAAGTTTTCTCGTCGCCAGGACTGCCCAGACTGGAGTTCCCATTAGCTGGCCTGTGCATCATGATCGGGATTCAGGACTATGCGTGGTGTCTATGCGGTGGATTGTACAACTGTAAGCTGATAACCAACTCTTTTGACAAGGCGCTGTGTGTAGCGTTTTGGTTGTCGGAAAGACAACGAACTAAATCCAAAAGAAAATAAAACCGGACGAAAACACGAACTGAAGCGAATCGAACTCTTCTTTGAACATAACTGAACTGCATGAACACGAACCTAAAACTGAACTGAGCAGAAAAGTACTGCAATTTATTCTAGCGACGTGCCCACGCCAACTCCTGTAGGCTAAGTTAAACAATCGTTGATGCACATCTCTTCATCTGCGTTCTGTTGCGATCAGAACAGCACCGAAAATAATTATGACTATTGCAGATTGATATGGTGCGGGTATCAGAGGATTCAGTTCTTGAGTGCTAGCTTCAGAGGGTTTGTACTAACTAAACTAACATGAGCCGTAAGAGTCACGGTGAATGTTGCTGCTCCTATCGATAGCGCATTTCAAGAGCTGAAACGGACCAAGCAACGTACCTTGGACTGACGCTTACCTGCAAAGTGAAGCATAGTAGTCAGCTTGACGGCTCGGGCCAGCTTGTGCTGTGACCGCTATAGTCTATTCACTAATTCCGGGTCCCTAAAATCGCATTATTATGCATTTCTAGAACCATTTACATGTCACGGCAGCTGGCTTTTTGCAACAACAAAAATTATGATAATTTTGTCTCGCTCAATTTTGCGAGTAAATATGGCGGGAAAATTACGTCACTACGCGCCATTTTTTGGCGCCACCTCGTGCGAAAAGGGCGCGGACTTGAGAAACCCTCGTTGTTCTCCAAGATGTCGAAGCTTTCTGAAAGCGAGAAGGACCTTGTGGCTGCAACAAGGCTTCGGCAGCAGATGGACTTCAGGAGGAGACCCAAGAAGAAGTCATCATTGAGTTGGGTGGTGTGTCAAGTGGAGAGGGTGATTCTACTGAATCGGACAGCTCCGACTGACAGTTTGCTGCACAAAAAGTGGTATATTTTTTTAACCATGCAACATATTGGCACACTTTTATGAATAGACAAAATGACCTATTTATACTGATCATTCAAGAAAATAAATGCGTTAATAAATCTTACAGTTTCTCCAAAATTGTAATTTGATATGGGACCCGGAATTAGTGAATAGACTATAGTATTCACCGTTACTCAGGGGCGCCTGAAGGGTCCGGCGGTGCAGCGACGGTACGGTCACCGCGTGTTTGCACCTTGAAAACTAGATCCCTTGCAACGGCTGTGCCGATCGCCAAATGGAACTGATATGACAAGCACAGCTAAGGCAGGTCTATGTCGGTCAACTGAGCGTCGATATTGGAGCGCTTCTCGCTTCGAACTTTCGAAGCGAGCTTGAGCACGGCGAACACTACAGCAGAGTTTGCGATCAAAGTCGAGTAGTGAACAGAAACTATCGGACGATCGTGTTACCAGTCCTGCGAAGCAAAGTTTTCTGCGACTGCAGCTACATAATAATTATTATAACACACCGAGGCATTGACTAGATTTACACCTTCTATAGGTCATGTATGCCGACTTTCTGTACACTAGTAGACTACCCGTATAGCATGGCCATAATTATGGAAAACCGCTCAGCGAATACAACCGCCAAGGTGCACGCAGCCCGGAGCATCGAGGTTTTTACCGGTCCACCCCCTCGAAATCGATGTTTTTTCAATAAATTTCTTTTTTTCAGCGTCATGAAAGTTTCAATTGAAGAAGAACTGACCAAGTTTTTAGTCAGGTATTCAAGTGGAGCTGCGTTAGAACATGGCAAAAACGATGACTTTCTTCTCTCAATTCATGCAGCGCCGTACGAAAGGCAGCTGGTCTAGTTAGCTAGTACATATACACGAGAAGCACGCACGCACACAAATTCACCAGGCTTGAACTTCAAGGGCTCATGCCGGATGGGTTATTTTTTTGCCCTGCTGCCTTCAAAACCGCCACGTGCACAGTTTCTCAACATACTAGTACCGTGGGGTACATTTTGTTACTCAGCTATTAAATTTGTAACACTACCTCGCTCTCTTCAGTTTTATTCCCCGCCAAACCACAAAATCTGCAACTATAAAATGTCTCTCAGCCCACCTTGAAACACTAATATTATCTCACCATGATGAACGCTGGTAGCAGTAAGTCTCAGCATTGTTGGCCAAAGAAACAGCAGCAGATGAAAGGCACTCTGCCTGTCAAGAGGTTGATCCAGAATACTAGTAAGAGTGTGCATCCCACCCCCACCCCACCCCTACACTGCAAGATTTGCACCACCTCAGGTCTTGGCATATTTGAGAGGTATAAGAGGAGGCAATTGCAAAAAAGTACCTTTACCGTATGTCATGTATACTTTGATCTGGCCGACAGTTTACTGTTTTGATATCTACATGTATGGAAGTACAGCAATACACTTGTTTGTCTTCTTGGGATGGTTATTCTACGGAGAATGGTAAGTCACGATTGACTCTTGAAAGAGTGTTGCTTGTTAATTTCAAGCAAGCAGATCTACACAAATGTTCGTGTAGCAAAAGCAAACGATCCCTATAATATAGCCAAAAAGTCAGGTCACACAGATTACAAGGTATCCTTCAATTACTACATCATAATTTAGCAGAGACTGTAAGGTGCGTGGTAAGCTACACTCCGGCAACCAGCAAAGTGGTATTTAGTAAGATAGCACTTTGCTCACAAGTCAATCCAAAACCCACATAAGACTCAAAATATACCAAGAGCCGACTCAAAAGAATATGTCAGCTGCTGAACGTACAGAATGTTCTTCATTGAGCACTGAATCAACAGGATGTGTGAAGGAAAAAAAATTCTCCGCATGCACGCACCATGGCTGCAGTAGGCATGAGTAGTAAATTGTGATATTGACTAAAAATACCGCTCAACAAAGCCTGTACGTTTTCTGTACTACATGAGTAACCATGGCTTAGCTACCGAAATATGAGCACTGGCAAGTGGCATTGGTATATCTGTAAGTTGACAAATTTCTTGTCATTGCCAATGACTTTTTTGTCAAGCGGATTGCACTTCTGGTTTATTTTGACAGTAATGTTATGCATTGCCCATAGCTGAAAATTATCATACATAAGACAGTCCTCTGAGAAGTTCTTTTCGAGTTTAGACTTCCCCAAGACTGAAGATATTATAGCTGATAAAGCCTATCTCAGGATGTGCAGTATCCAAGTGAGACTTGAAACTGCATGCTCTGCACTCTTCGCATAGAACCTTTTTTTTCTTTTTAATCACTCACTGGTTAGGTTGAGCAGTGTTGTGGAAGTCCTCAAAGACCAGCCCTCACCATTGCGGTGACAATTCATTACAGGCACAGGGATTTGTATGGACAACCGCAACCCATCCCACCCAAGCAGCCAGGCTCACCCTGCAGCAATGCCAAGTTTGGCGGTAAGGGAATAACCTGCTGCATAACTGCTTATAGTGTTCAGGGTGATTTCTTTTTTTGATTTGAGAGGGAGGAAACCAGAGAACCTGGAGGAAACCCCCAGACATGGGCAAGGAAGAAACCACAAACCTTTCTGACACATGTGGCCTGTGGCAGATTTGAACCCAGTACCCACAGAGGTCAGAGTCAGATGCTTTAACACATCTGCCATATTATTATTATTATTATTATTATTATTATTATTATTATTATTATTATTATTATATAAAGCCTTCCATCAACACACA
>JAOWAW010149627.1:0-13036 GCA_028565695.1 Nicola tetela | reverse complement strand
GGTCACCAGTACTGCCCAAAATGGAGGTTATTCTGGTTGCCTGGTCACCAGTACTGCCCAAAATGGAGGTTATTCTGGTTGCCTGGTCACCAGTACTGCCCAAAATGGAGGTTATTCTGATTGCCTAGTTACCAATACTGCTCACCATTCTAGTACAGTCCCTTCCACCCTGTCAACACGTAAGCAAGGATTTGATCCACCATTCTGCCAAACAGTACCACCACCCATTGGCAACTCTCTGGCCAATTGCTCACCAGTGCGACCAACAAATACGACAAGATTTTCCTCAGAAGATTTTCTACATTCCATAAGACTGAGGGGGATTTTTGAGAAGGTGAGTGCGGATGAGGATCATTTTTGAGGTGAGTGCGGATGAGGGTCATTTTTGAGGTGAGTGTGGATGAGGGTTATTTTTTGAGGGGAGTGTGGATGAGGGTCATTTTGGGGGAGATGAATGTGAATGAGGGTGACTTTGAGGTGAGTGTGGAAGGCATTTTTGGATTTTAGGTCTAGTTTGTATTGGCATGTAGACAGTGTGAACTTGACAGTGGTGATAGCTAGTAGATGCATTAAACAATGAACATTGCTAACAACTTACTGGATGGACTATGTGTACTGAATTGAGTGCTGTTATATTAGCTTACCATGCATGTTATTCTTTTTCTTTTTTTTTTTCATTTTACTACATACAAACACTAAGGAGGCATTAACAGAGTGCAATTCTCTACCGTTAAGTTGTGTAATTCCCTGCTTAGTTTTTGTACTGAATGTATGTATGATCTTTCGCACTTGTTCTTTTGACTTGCTGGATTGGCTGAGCAGTTAAGATCATGATTTTCATTCAGCTGTGGGCTTGGTTGTCAGTTTGAGTCCACTGTACAGTCTAAGCTGGTGCATAAACGAGAAAATGATTGGTTATGATTCTCACAGGAGGAATTGCCCCCGTGATTTGTATGTGGCACAGCTTATGCTGAACTTGTAAAGCTCATGAAACAGTGCAATGTACTATTCCTAATGGCGAATCGCTGCACAATGAACAATCATGTGTACTGTTTGTAGTTTCTTGTATTAACATGGTTAGATGACCAGAGAATTTATGTCTTCATAGAGTTAATCAATTCTCTGCTTGCTCAAACTAAATAAGGACAGTCAAATGGACAGTTTGTCATGGTTGGCATCAACATTAAATGTTTCTTTTCCAAGGTGGTCAGCCGTAGTTTCATGATTTTCTGGCTGCTGTTGCAGACTTTTGGACTGAAAAATTTTCGGCCTCAGCAGCTTGAAACAGTGAATGCAGCTGCTTTGGGAAAGGATTGTTTTGTTCTTATGCCGACTGGTGCTGGGAAAAGCCTTTGCTATCAGCTGCCTGCATTGCTGCAGCAGAAAGTTACTGTGGTCATATCACCATTGCGTTCTCTTATGTATGACCAAGTGGAGAGACTCAAAGGTTTAAAGGTAGCCAGCAAGTGTTTTCCAGGGTACTGTTGAGTAGGTGTTTGCATTGTCTTGCTCTTTACATGTCTTTACATGTTTTCACCATAATGCATTCAGTTGTTGAAAAATGTTTTCAGAAACGTTTCTGGCTAATCGTATTTTCCATTTGCCAGTTGGTCTGTTTTGTGGCTGTGCCTGCTGTTTGCTAAAGGCATATTTTGATTTTGCTGATAACTCATCAAGGTCCCTGCTGCACTGCTTTCTGCCGAGATGAGTGCAAGTGAGAGCAGCGAAGTGTTTGACAACCTTTACTGCTGTCCACCTGCTGTTCAGCTTCTCTATGTTACGCCAGAAAAGGTGAGAAATAAACATACTTGGTGACAAGCAAATTTCCACAATAATGTAGTAAGGCTGTCAACAATCATTGTTAAGTTTTTACAATGTTTCTTGTTGGGTGTGTGAACATCTCATGTGCAAAGTCTCACTAACCCCTTAAGGATCATTCTCAGGAACACGTTACAAAAGAATTTATGCTGCATAGTAACACCTTAAAGGGCAACTTAACGCAAAAGCAAAATTTTGTCAAGTCCTCTTCTTCCCTTTAGAATGTCTTGCTTGAAGTGGCAGGAATTGGTGCTGCTGCTTTTCTCCGATGGTGGCAATTGTTCAAAGAAATACAGTACATGACTTAGATTTGGTCCAATGTGCTCCAGCCCCTAACATGGCATATCACATATCGCCATTAATTCAAATTGTTTTACTTCTTAGAGTTGTGGTTTCTGCATCCTGTTCTGAGTATGTAAATGTGTGCTGTGGGCCCCATATGGGGGCTAACATATAGCTCGTGTGAGGAAGACTGATGCCAGAGCACAAAACACTTCTGCCTGACATAGGGACCAGTAACCTTCCCAAAACGCTATTTTGAAATTTGCTGGAGGTCAGTGAGAGTACTATTGTATTGTTATTTTTTTTCCAGTTTTGAAGGCTTTTGCTTGTTTTTAGTTTTCTAGTTCTTTGGCAAAATATTTCTTTTTCACACACGGTTTGTTTCTTTAGATTGTGGCAAGTGCAAAGTTGACAAATACCTTAGACTGCCTGTACAGACGTGGCTTCCTCAATCGTTTTGTGGTGGATGAAGCGCACTGTGTTAGTCAGGTATGTGTACAGTTATATTGCAGTGCTGACTCTTTTGTGTGTAGTGTTAGTATTTCTTGTTAAATACCTTAAACCCCAAGGCAGAGAACTTGGTCAATAAATCAAGCATGGTTATGTGGGGTTTGTTTGACAATAAATTCAAAGTCGACGGGTTTAATGTATTTGAACATTCTCTTGTCATTTTTGGCCTTTACCTTCTCCCTGGAAGGAAGGAGAAAAGTTGAATGATTTCCATTGAGTTGTAAGAAGTGTTTATCAGTGTGGCCATTTGAATTCACTGACCATGTGAAGCTTATCATTCCACCTGGAAAAGGATGCGCTAGCCGTTCTAAGTGAGTGAGACAGGTGGGAAGAATTAATCATTTTCTCATCTTTTGCATTGGCTTGAAGTGCACACTTGTACCCATGGCAACCAAGCATGTAACCGAACAAAAATCATGATCTTAACATATTGAGCAATCTGCCAGCTTGACCAGTTACTTAAGACCGTGATTTTTGTTTGGCTAGGCACTTGATTGCCGCAGATTCAAGTCCACTGTCCATTCCAAGTGGTGCAAAAAAATAAGAAAATGATTGATTATGATTCTCCCAGCAAGAATGTTCCCATAAGGTGAAAAGAATATAGATCGAGGCGTGGGGCTAGGTATACCAGGATTATAGCTATACTAGAAATACTTCTACTTCAGACTCGCAGAATCAAACAACCCAACGCAAACAGCGTCTTTTAACATTCACTGCTATCACTGCTAACACTAATGGTGACACTATTGAGGTGCAAAACCACCTGACTCAAACTCAACACACATGTTATCATTACAATGCTATTAGCTGGTAAGAGGCACATTTGCAATCCTGCATTCTCTCATACATTCTTTAAGACCATTCTTTGTTTTCTGGTGTCCAAGCCAGTCAATAGTGTTGTGCAATGTTCAGTGACCTCACAGGAGGCACTATTTGATTGACTTGTTTGCGCAGCCACATGAGATAAAGTTTGCTGACCAAAATTTCAACCCGGCTAGATAGACCGAAACAATTCTCTAAGCAAAGACTGCTGGGTTGTCTCTACACAGCACACAGGGCTAGGCCAGAACCTGTACAAGACACAGACACTATTTTGGCAACCAATTGGGTCTGAAGGCCATGGGAATATTTCCACTTGGGGACGTTCTTAGCCAGACTTAGGTTGGAACAGAGCAGGGGTAATTGTAGTGACAGATTCCCCATTGGAATGCTGAGGGCCACAACAGTAGGTGCGCCCCTTGACTCACCATGCTACAGTACACTTGTTGTATAGTCTAGGTGACATCTGTGCATGCTGGCCTGTGTGCTGCACCTGGCCCTTGCCTAGTCTACTATTATATTATTATAGCAGTAGATCAACTAAGCATAAAGTTCACACATATATGCGCAAAGCTGTAGTAGATTTGACATGCCTACATAATGCATGTTTGTTTGAGCAGTTGGATTAGTAGATTACTTGAACTTGTGGATGGTGAACATGGAGAACTAACATGACTGTCTAGACAAGGGTCCGGGTGTAATCTCCTAAGCTTTCTATACATGAGTTGACATGATATTACGTGATAACCGTGATCATTTGTAGCTCTGTTCCACTTGCTGTCTCCTGCTGTCTTTGCTCTCTGTTGAGAGTACACTTCAGACATGGAGGCAGGCAACAGCACAGTTGGTCCAACTTTCTTGGAAGAAATCTGGCCGCTCAGTTGTCTTAAAATACTTTGGTCACGAAGTGCAACAGCTGTTTGAATGCTTTGCCAGAAAGACTTTGCTAACACAGCCTTTGATTAAGATCCTCGGTCTAAGATCTTGCTGTGTGCTTCACTTGAAAGAGGGAGTCATCAAATGTCCACAAATATATGCTCACTATTTTGACTTCATTGATGTATTGAAGTCATTTTAAGGGTGGTATCTGCACTCTGAGGTCTTGATGTGCAGTCAACTTCCAGATCAAATTTTGAAAACTTGTACCATTTTTGAATGCCTCCTGCCCCAAGTTAACATACCAAAAATCCACCTGATAGGCCATTATACCAAGGTGCTAGAGCTTATGCAAATTTGAGCAATTAAATTTTCAACCACCATTTTCTCCCCGTGGGCAACAGTTTTTACTGCCTTTTCAAAAAAAATTCATGTCTTTCATGATGGCCTTTGGACTGATATGATTGAAAGGTGGGGGAATTTGTAGCCTCTAGAGGTTTCTGAATGAGGGAGGGAGGTAGTTTAAAGTAAACATATTGGACATTCCCACAAATACATTAAATTGAACAGTGAAGGGTCGTAATGTATACCTGTGTGGGATGTTGATACGGTACTCAGGGCTGTAGGCAGAACCAGTAATACTGGCAAAATGCTGGTTGGCCCTGCTGGTGGCTAGCAGACAGCAACTCAACCAGCTAACAAAAAAAAAGGCTACATGCAGACTGCACAGATGCACTGCACTTCTCACAGCACTTTCAGTTATCTTGCACCTTGTCCATGGAATCGCTGTTTAGATTGATTGAGTTTGAATATTCGTGTCACCCTGGAATGAAAATCAAACTTTTCACTTGACAGCATCACCCATCAATGGCAGTGGAACTGTTGACTTTCTAGGGTCTTTGTCAAATCTCTGAAGAAATTGTCTAAGAGAATAGGTCAGTTTACTATTGTTTAGGTTGCAGTGTGAGATAGTTAACTGTTTTTTTTTCAGTGGGGTCATGACTTCCGGCCAGATTACAAAAAGCTTGGATTCTTGCGTGGACAGTTTCCCGAAGTGCCTATTATGGCCGTGACAGCCACAGCAACCCAGCGCGTTCGTCGAGATGTCCTCAATATTCTTGGCATCAAAAAAGCTGAGATGTGAGTGTCTTATAATATTATGCGTGATTGTGTCATTTAAGACTTCATGACATCAAGCATTTCACGCTCAAAGGACAACATGAACATTGAAACTGATCTTTCAAAGTAGTGTGATTGTGTGTTATGTGATTGTATATAATATTTGATTATGTATTATATGTGATTGTATTATTATGTGCAACATGTGGTTGTGTAATTGTCAATAAAGACCTCTCTTCACAACAGCAAGCACATCACACACAAAGGGTAAGACGTAGCTACTACTAGAAGCTAGTACTAGTGAGCGACTGGTGAGTCTCTAGAATGATTGTGAATTATGATTCAGCGACAAGCAGTGGTAAGCCGTCTAGGGCACTTGTAGTGAGTCAGGTAGCACAATGTAACATAAACTGTTGGATGCACCAGATCAGCATGACAGTACAGGAGCTTGTAGTAAGCAAAAGGCAAAACGAAAAAGTACAACAGTAGCAATTGGCCCAATCATCAGTTGATCACTGTCATCCTAAAGTGGGAGAGAATTTGTATGTGTGTGTGTGTTATATTGTATGTGTTTATGTGTAATGGAGTGTTATTGTGTGACTATATTATATGCCAACCTTGTATCCCATTGCGTCCCACTCAAATTACACAACAAATAATGTGAGAAAATTCTTGCAAGTTTGCACTTGGACTTTGGTAATGTCAATTTTATTTTTGGCTTGCCATGCCTCATTGACACTATCACAAAACAACAATGACAGCTCTGCTGTAACCATGGTAACCTCCCAAGTAATTTTCTCTAGTGATCAGCTGGCCACAATTACAGTAAAATCCCTTTAATTCGAACTCATAAATTCCAGACCAAAACTTCTAATTCAAGCGAATGTTCTAATTATCCAACATCTGCAGATTTCCTTGTAGGAAAGGTCATGTACATCAAAGTGCATGGAAAACACCACAGAATCCAGCAGGGCCATAGACTTGATGTAACAGAATAGAGATGCATTAAAACAAGTGGCGCAGGCGCATGGAATCCTCACAGGCCCTTTGTAAGTATTGTAGACCCTAGCCTTGAACCCAGCCCCACCCGGCTTTTTGATGTGACATCAGCGCCGGGAAAGGGCCTGGAGGCCGGTTAAAATAAATGCACTCTGATTGGCTGAGCTCTTGGGATTCCCCAAGGCTTTTGGGACTCTCCCATTTCCGATAGTCCAAACTTCCACAACATGACAGTTGCGCAAACAGAAGCTTCTGTGCTGGGCATGGTTTTGCATTCGCACTATATTGCTGGTTTGCTTCACAGGTCAGGCATAGGCAGCGTCTCCAAAGACAATAATTCTTGAGTTCATTGGGAATGGAGGGCAGCTCACATGATCAGCAGTGGTTGACTGTCGTCGATCTGCTCATTCTGTCCTGCTTAAAGAAGCCTTACTAGCTATAGTGATCCAATAATTTTTGAGGCGGGTAGGAAGTGATGTTTGGCCGTCGACATTGAAAAGTTTTGTGAGGTTCCACTCCTATCTCCTACTGATGGTCAACCTGGGTTTCTGTGTCATTCCTGCTTCCACAAACTTCGTACATCATCTGAAAAGTCCAAGGAGTTCAGCCGAGTGGTTCAAGTCTGAGAGCGCACAAACATTACAAGCGGCAGCTGAACGGGAAAGAACCACCGCTATTGATTACACTGTGACTGCAAGAATGCCTCAGAGTAATATCCAGCAGTTGAGAAAAGATGGCCCAGTACTTGAGAATGTTGTCTTTGGTGGTACTTAGCCGCCACACCTCAGCATGATAACTTCACTCCATGCCCTGACCGACAGGCTTCAATTTCACGAGATTGTAATGACTCTGCTGATCAGGAGCTTCCGTGATAAAGTTGTCGAAGACTACTGTTTTCTTTCCTGGTGAGTCGTTTTGCAATGTGGATACGTGTGCATGCAGTGAAGGAACAGTTGCAACAGATGATGACAAGCAATTGCTGGTTCAATTGTCAACCATCAAGACCCGGTGTAACACTGTAACTGTAGACCTGGAACTTAAACTTGAGGCATGCAAAGAAGTAGAATATAAAGCACTATTTCTGTGATCATCAGGCTGTCTTGGCTGTTTATAATTTATTTGTTTATTCTTGTGTCTTCTGTGTCCTGTTGCATGACTCCAAAGTTGTATCTCCTCATTTTATTGCAACTATCTTTTTGTATAAATTCACCTTGCCCATCTTTCCTTCTCTGTCACATCCGCCTAGCTCATACATACCGAGCTACGTCAGTATCAACTTTTCTCCCTGCCTTGCTTACAAACTCCCGGGGATCCTAGTCTTTTTACTCTTTTATCAGTTCTCCCTGCGATCCAAGAATGCCCATCTGTTCGAAACAACTAGCAAATTGCAGACAAAGTTTTCACTGGCAAACCCAGTTGGAAACATGGCGACTACGCTGAAAGCTCGTACCTTGCAAAAGCGCTTTGAAGGACATTACCTGCGCTCCTTCTCTGATAAAAATATGACACCACAAGGTCAAACTTAAGAGGAGGGAGTGCTTGTGCAACGCTTTTGTGGCCATCAGCTTTTACTGCTTCTTTGCAGTCCTTGCATGGTTGTCAACTCCCTTCAAAGTCAGTCCAGATGCCCTGAGCTATCTGCCGATGAATTGCGCATCACAAGTGCATAGCTTCAACTTTCGTCATGCAGCACAGCTGCTAATGCACAGGTGGTGCACGTTGAGTTCTGTGTTGAGTTCCACGTTGGTCACTTTTCTGGCTACCGGCACAATGATTCATGCGTCTGTTTTAACTGGCCTCCAGGCCCTTTCCCAGCACTGACATCACATCAAAAAGCTGGGTGGGGCTGGATTCGAGGCTATGTAGACCCAGGACTCAGGAGAAAAATTTGGCAGTTTGGGCACTGCCAAGAGAGATGGACCATCACGGACACTAGTATCATGAGTACGGGAAACATGAATACGTGTGCGGGACTTGGCACCATGGCCAACAGCGTACAATGCACGTATGCCGTACCAATGCCATACCGCATTGTACACTATTGTGTGGGAAGCCATGTTTTTGAAGAAGAAAGGACCACCAAAGGACGGTTGAGCAATGGAACAACCCTCCCTCACACTGCCTGGCCTGAAATCTCAGTACTTTTATCAGATAAGTATATACCAGTATTTTGTCAAAACATCACACTTCACCAGCACAAATATATTTTCTTTGGCAATGTTTCAGTTGGTCAGCTCCGATCTTTGTCAAGCGAATATAACCCTTCGACGATTCACACAAACAATGATATCGATTTGCTCGTCATCAGTTGGAAACCTAATACTCTTATCAGATAAGTATATACCGGTATTTTGTCAAAACATCACTCTTCACCAGCACAAATTTAAATCTGTTTGGTGACGATTCGGTCGGTCAGCTCCAATTTTTGTCAAGCGAACTAGATAGCCCTTAGACGATTCATGCAAATGATGATATCGATTCGCTTGTCATTGGTTGGTGAGCGCCTGGCCCAACCTCTATCAACAGATGGTATCAACGAACACACTTACATTACAAATCAGCTCACTCATGACATATAGGCCTACATCAACATGTGCATCACTGTGCTCGTCGCTCGATACGCATCACTCAGTCCCAATGAAAAGCCTTGCAAAGAAAGCCTTGCAAAATGAGTTGGGTGCTCTACTTGAACTACGTAATTGGGGAGGGGGGGGGGGAATCGTGGTCCCCATAATCATGGCCCCTGTGATGAATTCACACACAGACAGATGCACAATAATATCTGTGGGAACCCCTCTCCAATCCCTACTGGGCCTGACTCGGGTTAATAATCCTTTGCTAATGAGTAATAACAGAGTATGTACGTGCTGTTGACCTTGCAACCACCAGTGGCCGGGGTTTTACCGCCCCTTGCAGGGAAAATCCTGGCCTGACATGGCTTTCGCGCTTCGAATTAAGCGTACACAGCGACTTGAACGTTCGAATTAACAGCTTGAAAACAGTGCATTTTGATCTTCAAAAATTCCATCCTGTATAAAACTTCGAATAAAACAAATATTCGAATTACACCATAATCAAATTATTAAGATTTTACTGTACCACCATCATGGAGGAAGCAATCAGAATGGCCCTTCCACCATTGACATCCTCCATTGGCCTTGGGCATGAAGAGCTCTACTCATCAGGCAACACAACCTCTGATATTCATGTCATGAGGCATGAAGAGCTCTACTCATCAGGCAACACAACTTCTGATGTTCATGTCATGAGGTTCCCAGGATCATCATACATGTATCGCAATGTGTTTCATTCAAGAGTTGGCAAGGGGCCTACATCGACCTCAGCCTCCTCAAGAAAAAGTGGGATTATGGGGGTCCTGCTGCTAAATGCATTCAGTTTAGAACTGATGGGGGCAGTGAGGGCATGGTCAGTTCAGAACTGATTGGGGCTGTGAGGGCATGGTCATTTCCATCACATCCAGCGCAAACAGAAGGTCATATATTTGAAAACATGACTTGAGGCTTGGGCTTCGCTGCCAATGTGATATCCAGCTCTGGATTACTAGCCTAGGGTATCCAAACTTGGTCCTGTCTGCCAGCTGAAGCTTCAATGTGGACATAGTACTGGTGTACGGTCAGTGTTTTTGTTAACTGGATGCAGCAGATTTCACCATGTGTTAGGACAGATGTGACCCCAATCTTCATACTGAGATATTTATCAACCAAGAGTCGCCAGCGCTTTTGTTCCCCTGATCCACAGGGATTCATCAAACATTTTCACCCCAACAACAGACTACCTGCGGCCACCTCAACACCCAGCAAAAATTCTCCTATTGTATTAGCAGCACACAATGCGACTGTGCGTTAGGTGTGATTGTGTGTAATATGTAATTGTATTATTGTGTGTATTGTGTGGATGTGTCATGCTTGTATGTGTTATTGTGTGCTATGTGTGACTGTGTTGTGTGACTGTGTCAGATTGGGTCTCATGAATGACTATGTTGTGTTGACCATGTCACATTAATTATGTTATGTATGACAGTGTTGTGTTTGTGCTTACTGTGCCAGCATGGCCAGAA
Source organism: Nicola tetela (assembly GCA_028565695.1). Lineage (NCBI taxonomy): Eukaryota > Metazoa > Porifera > Calcarea > Clathrinida > Clathrinidae > Nicola > Nicola tetela. The sequence goes on along the minus strand of JAOWAW010149627.1, from coordinate 2,535 downwards.
ATGTGATGACACATGTTCTTTGGTACTTTACATTTTTTGGCCCTGGCACATGATGCCCAATCTTTCAAGTTGTAGAGGTTGTAGGCTTTGGTATCCAGACATTTGAAGTAGGTAGGATCACAACCGATTTACTTTCAGCAGGAATCTTGCCATTTGAAGCGTTCATTTTGACCATTGTCATGCCCAGCTGAAATTACTATTAAGCAACTATCCACCCTCATTTATGTGTATTCAAAATGGGTTAAAAACTTTGGAATATTGATTTTCCAGCCCCATAGCACAAAAACTTGCCAAATAGTCCTTGTATCCACAACTTTGAAGTATATTAGCTCAATCGTTTGTACCAAAGTGCCCTGAGAAAAAAAATTCTATTTGAATATACAAGGTCCTGAATCATGCACCAAGTCTTGCAGTTCCAAAAAGACTGTGGGGACTTAGACTGTGCACTAGCTGACACACACTATGAGTGGTGGGTTGCCATCCCAGGCATAGCCTATGACAACTTTGCCCAGTTTGGTTTCTGTCTCACTACAACATCATTAGTCAGAGTAGTTGACAGGGCAAGTGCCACAAAAGAAATACTTGTACAGCACTTGACTTGAAACAAATACTGAGAAATAAAATCAATTCAGGTCTCGTTCACACACAATCAAAAAAATCCTAAACTTCAATGCAGAGCCAAATTCTAGGCCTCACAGTAGAAATCCCACTGGTATCTGCCTCTTCAATGTACTTCAGATCCAAAGAAGGTACCATGGTAATCACAAAAACCACTCACCAGCAAGGATACCACAAGCAGGAGCCAGCACAAGCACATGCAAAGTTTGAGAATTTCACGTTGGACTTTGATTTTCCCATACCATGGTTGCTGTACAGAGAAAGAAGCACAGTGTCATCTTGATATGTACTGTTTGCTTTCGTCTTTGCGGGAGTTTCCCAAATTGGGCTGCTTGTCTGAATTCAGTCCAGGAATGAGCAAAGAATTTAATGATATTGACAGCTCAGAGGAAAGGATAGTGACTGGGATTGACCTGGAGCATGACTATGGTCCGTTTCAAAAGTCTAGACATCTGGCACCTATGGCAACACATTGAAAACCAATGTAACCCAGACGTTTATACTTTGAAGTAGAGGGCTACATTGTAGAGCCTTTGGCGGCCAGGTCATCTTGCTCATTGACTTTGAGCAAAGCATATGTCCGTCTTCGTCTTCTTGCTTCTTTTTCTCTTGTACTCCTAGACACTACATGGTGTTCAAAAAACCTGTACTACACCAGCAGATCTGCTCAGTTCCTCCAGAGAGATTTAAAGTTTTCTTTTCCTGGTGAGCAACAGCTGGGACCAGCTGAACTGCTGCCAGGTTCTGTGGCTGTGTCAGGAATGTATGTAGCTTTTCACATGCTTACAACACTTGGTCAAGCAAACCACACCATGCATGCATGAATGTGACTTGCATGCATCCACTAAAAATAATTATGACTGAAATTTTTGGCCATGGATTGTGTGTATCAGGTGTGGTTTCTTTTAGTTTTTTAGTGATACATGTGGTGATGCTTGTCTGATAATGTGAATTTGTCATATGTTTTGCTTTTCATATTTATTGTCTTTTTTTTTTTTTCAAACATGTGTAGTAGCTGACCACTCACAGACTGTGATACATGTATATGCCATGGTGTGCTTTCTGCTAGCCAAATACTTTGATACTGCTAGTAGCTGCTCAGCCGATCTTGTTCTTAGTGTAGGGGTAATTGCGTTATTTTGTTATGATGATGATGATGATAATGGTTATCATAACGATTATTATTAATTATGACAAACACACTCTGCTCTTGTGCAATATTACAGATTCCAGACATCATTCAATCGGGCCAACCTCCATTATTCAGTTGTTGCCAAAAAGCCACGACGAGTGACACAGGACATCATTGATTGCATTAAAAAAAATTATCTCAACCAAGCCGGCATTGTTTATTGTCTGTCTCGGTATGCCAACAGCTATGGTCTTTTGGAGAAAGGTCTTGTGTAATCAATGACATTGTGTGCATGTGTGCGTGCATGGTTGTGTGTGTGTGTGTGTGTGTGTGTGTGTGTGTGTGTGTGTGTGTGTGTGTTTAAAGAGAGTGCATAAAGTGAAAGAGTGCTACGTTAGTCCTTGTCTTGGAACGGGAACATTCTACTAACAAGTTTGTTTGGCTTATTTGAAAGATAGCTTAGTCAGAGTTTTATGTGTTGTGAACAGTGAGGGGTAGAACTGAGGAGGGTGAGAAGGGTTGAGGTATACTGTAAAACAAGTTTTGTTCGTGAACAAGTTAATTTTGTAAATTATGTAAAATTTCCAAATTTACTAATATCTTGCTTACTGAAATTTATTGAGCCATGGGCATTGAATTGTACACTGACGACTGTACTAGCCTAGTCTAGGGCAATATTCAGTACTCGTAAAGTTTATGAAAAAATTTCATATGAAGGTCTGTGTCAAAAATTTACAAAAGTTTTTGCTAACAAACAAAACTCATTTCACACTAGGCAAAGGAAG
>JAOWAW010149616.1:0-10219 GCA_028565695.1 Nicola tetela | reverse complement strand
AGAAGAAGAAGAAGAAGAAGAAGAAGAAGAAGAAGAAGAAGAAGAAGAAGAAGAAGAAGAAGAAGAAATGTATACAAGGCAATGACTCAGTTCTCGAGTTTGTTCTGACGCCTGATCGTCATCGAATTGTCACCGGTGTCGATCAGACCAATACTAATACATGTAAGCATGGAGCACTGAGATAACAGATCTAAATGGGAAAGATTATTGTAATTTGTCTTCAAGACTGAAAGATAGCATGACGAAGGAGAAACACTGGGAGGCAAAGAGGAACGGAGATAGACTGTGAGGCAAAGGTAGACTAGACCATGTTCGGTCTGAGCCGCGGTTGGGTAGCATTTAATTAATACATCAGAGTGCTAGCAATCATTGCTGGACGGTTACGGTCCAGCGAAGACTGCTGCGAGTAGCAAAAAATACCGACGGTAGCAGAAAATGCTGATCAGGGTTTTCAGCGTAGAATACTGCCGTAGCAAAAATCCCCAGCGTAGATTGCCCAGTATAAGTAGCAGTTATCGCAGGTAGCAATGTTCGCTGGTACACTGGCCCATGCCCTCGAGCCGGCCTCGCAATCGGGCGTGTCTACAGCTAGTCACAGCCAGAGCTCGAGCCTATCTGCAGAGTCGAGCTCTATGTCAGTGTACTGCAGCTAATTAACTTGAAAACCTTCAAATTGCTGGCCTGGGGACTCTGTAGCACTAGGCTCCAGGGGTTACATGTACTGTATTTACTTCCTCCTCAAAGAATTTTGTTATTCATTAGTATGTATTACGGTACTATTATTATTATATTTATATTTATTATTATTATTATTATTATTATTATTATTATTATTATTATTATTATTATTGTTGTTGTGTGCATAAGCAGCTGGAAAATTAAATAAAATCCTCAGCTGCAACTAATCTTAGGTGAAAACTCATCAGCCACATTCACAACATCCTACGAGTGAGTGGATAGAAACACTTGTCATGCACAAGTGCAGTTTGGCAAGCATGGCAGACACTGCCAGCCTTCCCCTCAGAGGTGTTTGTCACACCAGCATTTACCAAAATTAACCATGTTCTCACAAAGTCATGAAGGTTCTTTAATAAAAATCTATGACAACTGAACGAAAAAGTGCCACCCTTCAAACACCGAGCCAACAAGAGATTGAACAGGATGAATTTTTGAATAATGCTTCGACACAGCAGCTATCCAACCCAACTTCAAGACACTCACCCTCTCTCTCTCTCTCCCTCTCTCTCTCTCTCTCTCTCTCTCTCTCTCTCTCCCTCTCTCTCTTTCTTATGCAACTCCTCAGCTCAACCTCGCAGACACCCACAAGCCTCACACTGGTATCACGCTCTTGGAACAAAACAAAAATAACTAAACAAAAATACCAAAAACCAAGTCTACTACTTCTAAAAAAAGGTACATGATTATAAGTACAAACACAAAAGCCACATGGCTATTTATAGAAACCAAAATATGCAATGCACACAGAAATTCTTCACACATGCCAATCATAAGCCTGACCAATCGTAAATGCTTGATTCTATATATGTATATATATACATATAATTAATATATTATTATAATTATTATATATATATATATAAGTGAATACATGTGACATAGCGTAATTGTTCACAACTCAGTTTCAGATGATTTTTTTTGTTCAGATGATTTTGCTAAGTCGATTGGATTATAAGTGGTTGAGTCTTGAGTGTTACTTTGTTCTTTGCCTTCCTTGTCTTCTGGCTCTTCTTGCCTTCTGCTCAACATGAATCCTATTTCCGAATTACTGGTTGCGTGTGGCAAAGCATGTTGGGCGGGCATAATAATATTCTTCCAGGTGATAGCCTTTTATGTCAAACATGTAGTCTAAAGTTACATTAAAATTTACTTTCACAACTTCAGGCTATATTATGTTGCTTATTAATTTGTTTCACATACTCCGTATGTTACTGGCAAGAAAATATTACAAAATTTCCCAGATTACGGCATCTGTCAGCTACTGTAACACACAGTATGTACTTGCTAGACCTGGGTTAGCAGTACAGTTGGTCAGTCTACCTTATGCCAGCTATGTCACTAGAAGCAATGGCAAGCCCATAGCCAGTCGCAAAGATCCAAATACCGGTATCTGGTATCAGTTCTCTTCTTTCCTGCAAATATGAAACTCTTTGCTCCAAAAGGAAAGGCTTGGCCAATCTGCCGATACACCAACTTCATGTGAATATGATCTGACAGAGAAATCAAAAACAAAAAATCAAGAAAAATAAAAAAAAAGCCTGACACAGAAAGATGAGAAACAGCCCATACCAGTGCAAAAGATTTGAAGGTATGCATCTGATGATTAAAAAAAAAGAAAAAAAAAGGTAGTTACCCTTTGAACTTCCTGAGAGCAAACTAATTACCAGTCAGAGTATGTATGTATGCATGTATGTAAAAAAAATGCATGCATGTATGTACTAGTACGTACATATGTAAGTGGGTATGCGTACATGTGTTGTACAAAATTTATGCCCCACTCCTGGGCGCAAGCGGATGACCACTGAACCGGTTTGCTTTACGCCAATTTCGGCAATACAACGCGGTACACTAGCAAACTCAAGGGAGTTTGGTGAGCTGTCTCAAGCCATAACCCGCAAGGAAGAAGAACGTCGTCGTATAACAAGTTCAGAGTGAAATGTGTCCGTTATCATGGCGTATAAATTCTCCAAGTGTATGTCGGTCGGAGGTAAAACGGAAGAGCCATAGAAGCAACTGTGCATTGACTCAGAACGTTCATCTCAGCAACTTCAACTGCGCCATCTTCAGCTCTGTCTCCTTGTCTTCTTTCAGTGCTCGTAGCCGCTCTAACTCCTCGCGACCTGTCTTGATCATGTTTTCTGTCTCCCAAATCGCAACCTTTTCTCTCGCCCATAAAAACAGTATTGCACCATTCATCAGTGCGAGCGCACGGCCAATGGAACCTAAAAGGCCTGTACCTAAACTTGTGATCTTCATCCTCGAGCCCAAAAAGATCAACACAACAACACACTCAGTTACCAGCTTGAAATAGATGCATATGAAACATCAAACAAATGCGTTTTGTTTTTACCAGCCACCTGCAGACTTACTGCCCCTTACCTGGGCCGCGAGCGCAGAGCTGCATATCGTATATATTATCTGGGCCGCGCATGCTCATTGCTCTTGGACCCTTCGGCCGTGATGTACTAGTAGTTTGGTTACTTTGGTATACCTGGTAGTAGTACATATATACCTGGTATACATAATAAGGGCCGGTTTACTGGTAGATACATGTACGTAAGCTTGTAGGCTACAACATGTAGGCCTACAATAATGTAGACTCGTACAGCAGGTAGTCTCTACCATTACAAAGTCATCATCACATGCATGTAAAGGCTGAAATTTTCCTGTTAACTATCCACACACTCACACATGCGCACACACATGTACTGGTGCGTGCATCCACAGCATTTTCAGGCAACCTAGCTAAAACAATAATAATATGCTTTAGGACCCAAGCAGCAGCATGCACTCTCAAGAGGGTCATTACTATACCAAACTACACTTTGAAGAGATGTGTAATTTCCCATTGCCAGCATCACTGGTAATATGTAATACACCTAGTATGAATGCACAGCATTGTGGGGCAAACAAATGCGCATCTTAGTAACCCACAAGCAAGCAGTGTTTGCTATGGATATACTCCGTACCACCATTCTCTGCATGCCTGATATGATATTCAGCTGTTGAATCTACTAAATGGGGTGAGCCCTGATTAACTTTTTTGATTAGCAAGAAAACGTCCACAGAGTGCACCAGGTACAAAAATTATCATCCACACTCCTTCCCATGCAAGCAACAGGCTCACCTTGCAGGAATTGGTTTGACAGTAGGGGAACACCTTCCTGCATAATTATTATGTGCAGCAATGGTGATGAAGAGCGGTGAAAATGAGAACCAGTCAAGCCAAAAAAGTTATGTGTAAAGTCCAGTAAAAATATAAAGACAACAAAACACAAAAGAAAAGAAGTGAGGGGAGCACAGTACAAATAAGACAAAATTACAAGGGATTAAAACGGGAATGTTAACATATGACTTGCTTGGGACTACAGTGTCCCCTTAATCCAGCAAGCAAGAGACAGAAAGTTCAAAATGATGTTAACCAAACTAATATTATATTGGGTAGAACTGTTAAAATTGCTGTTTGCTGCATAGCTAAATATAATTTCACGCAAATTTCTCAACATTCATCTGATGGTACGAGTTAACGTTGTCATCAATTAAAATGATGGCCCAACAACTGCATGGGATTTAAAACAGCAATCTTCGTACAAACCCAAGTTGCCCAATGAAGATGATTTAGGACAAAATTTCTCTTTGACATGGTTGTCCAAACGGCAAAAATTGCCCATCAATGATACTATAATTTTGCACAAAAAAAAAAAAAATTTCCAGGCATTGGTGAAAGATCAACTTCTCTCAATGTTGCATTGGCAACACTGTCATCCAAACTAGAAGTTCAGATAACATACATTGTGCCTGTTAAACAGTCACAATGATGGTGGTGATAATGATGATGATGATGATGATGATGATGATGATGATGATGATGATGATGATTCAAAAAGGGCTTTGACAGAATGATAATGATGATGATCAATCAACTAATCCTCTATTTGTACATGAGGGGGTGTTGAACACAGGTATAATGTAGCGTAAGGGTGAGATTGTGCCGTACCATGTACCTTCAAGCGCTCCGCTCCATGTAGCCTGGCCATCACTGTACATTAGGTTTGATTCTAATTATCAGTGAATCATCGAGCAGCGGATGCCCTCATAAAAAAGCATACTGACTATTACTGCTACACAGCTGTGTATGCTTTGATGACACATACTGGATATGAACAAGCCTAGTAGAATGTGAACTGAACAATTGTGTGATAGACTGCACCCCACTTCCTGACGGGCAGTGCAGTTATTGGACCAAGAAAGAAAGAACAAGACAATTTGTTCTTGTTGGTAAGAAAATCATTGATGCACCATAAGAGGTAAAAAACCTGCACTCTTAAAATGAGGTCACCTTTTGAAGTGCCTAACACCAAATCCCTGAAGTAGATCCCCCAAGCCTCACGCTCACTAAGCAAGCAAACAATTGTCTAATTTCTGTTGTAATTGAGGATAATAATTGTTTGTACATACAGCCTACAGTAAATGCAGAAATATTTGTTCCTGAATATTTTCATACGTTTCAGTCAGGAAGTATTTTGCAAGCATGATGTTTTCGTACAGAGCTATGATGTCATGATATAAATGCTTCAGGTACCTTGCACAAAATTTCAGTATGCTGGCCCACATGTGCAAAATGTACTGACATAAAACACACAAATATTTTTGGTTTTACAGTGGCACATTGCACAGTGACAACTGGCATTCTGCCTTAGAGGACACTACCATCAACTTGATAATATTCAGGGCTGTCAGTTTATTTTCCATAAATTTAATTCAGTACCATTGTATAGTCATTGACCAAATATATTTTGCCCAGGCGTTATATTTTTGTCAATTTTTTTATGGGTGTTTATTTTTTCAAAGGTAGATCAACCAACACACCATCACATTTTTGTTGAGGGAGGTGAGATAGTGCTTAGCAAACGTGAATCTGTACATGTACAGTGCTAGTGCTGACACGTACTGATAGGTAGATTTTGATTCCTATCTTGGTTGCAAGTGTGCATTCCAACCTGCCTGAATATACTATACCTCCTTTCACAATCACAAACTTTTGTAGTTTTTCTAATTGTGTGAAAATTGCTGAAGTTTCTGACATGCAAATGTTTCTGGGTTTACAGTACTGCCCCAGGCACTTAATTTTTCCAAGCTTTGTTTATTCGGAAGAGTAACAGTGTTTCTCCAAGCATGGGTAGTTATTCGGTCAAATATGGCACTTGTAAAGATCAAAACAACACCCACCTTTCCCTGATGAAGTTACTACAATTCAATCAAGCATACTATGAGAAAGTATATACCAGATGTCATATTACCAGTATGTCCATGCATGCAGCTGACCAAGCGCCCAGTGCTTACTTTGTCAACTCGAAGTGCACATGCATGAAATAATACGCTAGCAATTTTACCACAAATAATACAATGCCAAAAACTTTTGTCTTCAAATGTACCAACTGCTTCCTGGCTCTTTAAGAGGAATTGATAAGTATTGTATAGCCATAGATTGATATGAGTAAAGAATGTGGAGTCACAGATAACTCGCCTGAGGCGCAAGTACGTATTTTTGAGAATAACCGGAGCAGTCTATATCGATTCTATAGACACTGTCAATCTTTGATAAAAACCGTAAAAATGTGCTAACGGAAACTTCAAAGTACTGTCCTAGTCCATGCCAAGGGCGACATTGTGCCGTCTCGGTCGCCTTCCAACAGACGATCTTCTCTGCGAGCTTACCGCAGCTGGTGCTTCTCGTTGTCTGTGAGAAGTCTCTCTCCCTCTTCCTGCCGATGGTCGAGGGACTTCATGCGTCCATGCAGCACGACACACTGGACACTGTGGTTCCTCTCGGTTACCAAAGTATCGAGTTGCACACTGCAGGTGGATCTTTGCATCACAGCTAGCACAACGCTGGCCTCTAATTACAGTGTTCGTGCAAAGCTTGCAGTCAACTACAGCATCACCATACGCTCCTCGCAAGTGAGGCAACAGCTCGATATGGGAGCGAGGACCTAAGAAATAGGAACCTTCCTGACGATCCTCGCTTATCCAAAGGCTAGCAACAAATTGTTCTAATAGGCTCTTCGCAGCAGAAGCAGTTATCGGCTGGTCCAGCTGTTGTCCAGCATTGAGCAAGTCCGTGGAGAGGACCGTCCCGTCCTCTGATGTGACAATAAGGTCAATCACCTTCCTGAAGAAGCTAATTTCCCGAGCATCAAATTCTGTCGCTAACTTCGATTGCTCGTCTTGGTGGAGATTCACAAGAGCATAAAAGTCCGCTCCATTATTCTCATCCATCCCACGCTTGATTTCCAAAGATAAAGGATGCAACTTTTTGTTAACATCGGTCAAGAAACCTTGGAACAAGGCTTCCTCATCACCTCCCTCGCACGAAGCACTCAATCCTTGGTATAAACTCCTCGTACGGTCCACCGTCAAAATTTTCCGCGAAATAAATGCTTGCAGGAACAAACGATGCCTATCTCCATAACGCGACATCTCCAAAGTTGCAGGAAGTTTCTCACGATTCTCTTGCTCCAGAAATGATGTACAAAGATTGTTATTTTTCTGTATACTAGTAAGCTAACCCAATGATTGGTGGAAAAATGTGTCACACTGTCACCTAACAAGCTCCTTTGAAAACTTCAAGCAAGCCCACAGTATTCATTGATGCATGTAAACTGTAAAGTAGAAACTTGGTCCGTTGTTGGATCTCTGTCGCTCTCGAAGCTACGCCAATTAGACCTATCGTTGCACCAACATGCTGTAAACTTACGCAGCCAGCACGGACCTTCTTGCCGCTCAGTGCAGTGGCGCCAAAATTCACATCATATCTTGTATATCAGGTATATATCAGCACAGCGCTAGCCCGGGCCCGGACGCGAAACGGCAGTAGTCATAGTAACAAATGTTAAGGAGGGCCGTGACAGTTAGGCGAAAGAAATGAGTGCTGGGCAGTTCCGGTGTTTTGTCTCTTTTCTCTATTAAAAATAAACATGTGGGCCTTGTACATAGTTTAGATTAGCCGGGGGGTGATGCCATATCGGACATGTAGTAGATCTACTGTACTACATCACCATGCTCAAGGGGGTGTTTCAGTGTAACAGCGCGTAAATCTAGTCGTATATACTATTATACGGATTCGATTTGAGCGTTATAACACCCCCTTCTTTATGCCAGATCCGTCAGTCCCCAAGAGCCAACCCGAAGACTGCGGTTCAGCCATACCGACCTGACCAACTCTGTGGGTGGATCCTAGAAATTATCACATGCTTCCAAGCAAAATAGAAACTACAAAAAAATCTCAAACTCCAGTAATCATGACAGAAACTATGCAACATGCGCAAGTGGCTTGGGGGAAATATTAGCTGATATTCCTCAACCTCAGGTTAAAATATATACTCTACATTATCCCTTTCAAAATATGTCAATTTTTCGCATATTATTAAAGCTTTTTGCACTGCTCCCAAATCCTAGAAATTATAATCATTTTGGCAGTCAAAATCCCAAATTCTGATCAACAGAAATGTGGTTTTGCATCAAAACATGTTAACCATTGAGGCCAGCTGGACAAAATACATTGCCAAGGGCCAATGAAGGCATTAACAATCAAGCAACTAGGATAAATCCTGACTTTAACCCTAGTGTATACGGGTCTGTAATTCCAATCCACTCTGGGTCAGATATGCAGTCCTTACCTTTCTCCTATTTTTCTGCTTTTTTTCAGCCAGAAGACCAATTCATGTAAATTTCAGTGCAGCTTTTTAAAATTTGCATATTTATAATATGTGAAAAATTATGCAAGCAGATGTGGGAAAAGGTTACTTTACATACTAGTATTGCAAATGTAATAACTATCAACAAGCTGCAGCCGTACTATAGGTGTACAAATCCTGCCGCCATCAACATAGTTAACGTACAAGTCTGAATATGAGAAACACTTGCAGTTTCTATCTGCACCTTCAGTCAGATCAAACAACCATCAAAGGGTGAGTATGGCATTGAGATTGGACAGCTATTGTCTGGGAAAAAGTGTCTTTTGATAGATGTCCGCCATACTGAGCAGAGCCATCAAGCCACTGCATAGCTCGGAAAAACACCATTTCAACATGACAGTATATGCATTGTGCCAAAAATAAAAAGGAAACAATAACCATACAACTACTCTGATCCCAAAGCCCCACATCACCCAAACTAACTCAATGCAGACAAACACTAAGCAATGAAGTGCAAAAAGTTTCTGGGTTACTGCCAGTAAAGTGAAGAAGAAGCAAGAAAAGTTCTTAAAGGAACCAGCCAGTCCCCAATGTTTTCACACTGCCACTGCAAACACTAGACAAGACAACACAGAGGAAGGGAAAAGTTAAAACAAGTATTTACAAACTTTACACTGTACAAGACTTTTGTGTTAAGCAGGCAGAGTATAAAAGAAAAAAAAGGTTGTAGAGGATGAAGAGAAAAGGGTATAAAAAGCACCAAAATGAAGTGCTCATCAGAAAGACTGGAAGACTAAACAAGCCAAAAGTTCTTCATTCATGGCCATCCGCCATCTCTCGAACAGGCTGCTTTTGTTGAATGCAGCTGCGCGCAACTGACTCGAACAACCTTTTGGGAAAATACAGATCAACATAATAAATTACTAGTACATAAAACCAATGACCAATCAGCAACAACACAGTGTCATTTTTGACTACTGTCACAGAAACTTGATTGTATCTTGATATAGTAAAGTAGCACAACCCAAAATACACTTGGTGCATTGTGATGATAAACTGTGTTAAATTTGCGATAAGAACTACTGTTGGCAACCCGGTGTTACATTTGAGTTGGCCCCTTGTGTCTGTTTATGGAGCCAAGACTCCCGATCTGTGCAATGAAAAGATAACTCTGAGCTAATTTTCAGTTTAAACAAAACCATGGTGTAAAATGGATGACTTTGATTCATCAGGTTTTTATTTTCAATAATTTCATTAGGTCCTGCCACCTGACACAATTGCATTCTTAGCTACACTTCGTTTCCCACCATGTATAATCACAACACACAATCACAGAGGGCGGAAATCATCATTCAGGCGTTCACACATTTGCTTCGACGAACAAAAATAACTTCTAAACGAATGGTTCTGAATGTAGCTACAATGGTCCATTGCACAGAGTGCAAGCCAACTATCACCATATGGCCATGCTATATGTATGAACAGCACAACAGAATGATGGTTCTGTAATACAAGTCAAGCCTCATGAGATTTCCAATTTTCCACCAATCACGCTGATTTCGCAGTTTACTTCACCCAAACAATTTCATTGCATTCACCACAGCCCTGTAAGTGAAATCCAACTTGCAGTGACATCTGGACATCATTCAGAAGTTCCTATACATACATACATACATACATACATACATACATACATCTATCCATCTATCTATCCATCCATCTCTCTCTCTCTCTCTCTCTCTCTCTCTCTCTCTCTCTCTCTCTCTCTCTCTCTCTCTCGCTCT
>JAOWAW010149594.1:0-10221 GCA_028565695.1 Nicola tetela | reverse complement strand
AAGGAAGGTATATTCCAAATTTCAGCTCGAGAGGATGAAGGATGGGGACACAGTAAAATTAAGTGAAGGGCATTTTTAAAGTAAGCAGCTATTTTTGGTTGAAGGTCTCAACTACTCTTTTTGAAAATAGCTAAATGGGCCTTCTATTTGATGCCCTTGAACAACAAATCATGAAGAAAACGCTAGGACATTCATATGATGAAATTTCAACTGGCGAATCCAGGTTGGGGGTGCAGCATGACCTTAGATCAAAAATGGCTGAATATATAAATTTTAGTAAAGTACAGTGAGACTTCACGTAACTGCACATGTTTTTCATGCACAAAAAAGTTGGATAGTCGGGATACTGGATAAGTGAACAGCATGCATCATATATAATAATGTCTATGGTGTACATTTGTTCCCATAAATTGCATGCGGATGCCGAGGGATCTGGATGAACGGGAACCAGTTAAGCAAGGTCCTACTGCATTGATACTGGGTGGTGTAGAAGATAATAATAATAATAATAATAATAATAATAATAATAATAATAATAATAATAGTGGTAATTCTTTTCACTCTACAAAAGTACAAAAATTAGTCATGTAAAAATTTAGGTATTTTGTGGTATGTTGAAACATACTTTTTGTAAGATGACTGCCATGCACAGTCTTAACACAGCCTTGTGTCCAATTGCAGTTCTTTCTCTCTTTGGCTGATTTTGAAAATCTTCCTGTACTCATGGTTTTAGAAAATTCTCTAACTGATCAGTTTCTCAATTTTGTTCCACCTTGGGGTGCACAGCAGACTCAAACATGTGGCAACCAAGAACATCTTGGCAAATAAAAATCACATTCTTCAGCGCTGAATTAGACTGGAGGCAAAAAATTTACTGCCTTGATGGTGAGCTTTTAAGTAATTTCCGCCGGATATGATCTGACATCCGCTACCTGAGACACTATGAAGTGACTGTTAGTGTAGCCTATGTGACCGCAGCAACTCCATGCCAGAGTAAAAATGGGAAAATGTTGAGTTATGATTTTGCCAGCATGACTGATCTCTCTGTGATATGCTTATGAACGTAAATCCTGGGCTTAGCTTAGGTCCCTGCATATAGGCTACAGCAAGTAGTCACTTCTTATTTTCTCACAGAGTGGTTACCAATCATATCGAGCAATGGTTTCAAAGCTTGCCATGAACCAATTTTTTTGAGATGCCAGTTTAGTAGAGCAGTTAAGATCATGATTTTCCTGTCAGCTAGGGTGTTTGTATACAGCAGGTCCATGTTCACTTGCCCCAGCCAGAAAAAAAAATAGAAAAATGGTGATGATTCTTGCTGCATGAATTGTCTCTCTCTGATGACTTTGTGTCTGTCCCTGTTGTGGACCAGGCCAGTGGCTAGTGTAAAATGGCACTGTCACACTATTCAGTGTATATGTATCACTTATTTGCCATATGCTGCAGTACATGTGCTATGCAGCGGCCTTCTCTACTTACTGTGCTGGCTGGCGCTGGTGCCAACTTCCCTAGCAGCCTCGTGTTGCCTAGATGGTTACCATGGCATTTTCCTCATGAGAAGAGGCCGCAGAAATGACTGCTGAGCATAACAGTGCCTCATCTGCACATGTTTGTATCTTTTAAAGTTTGTTGTCTTCTTTGTCATAGATGTCTGGCAGAATTCAAGAGGCTATGCTTTTCATTCAATTTTTCAGCAAACGACACTGCATCTGCCATTGGGATGTTCAGACAACACCGGAGGAGACTCATCCATGGCTAGTAGCTGGCTGCAACCTCGTTCAAGTAGCTTAGGAGAAAAAACGAGGAGGAGGAAAGATGTTGAGGTAGGTTCATGCTGTTGTGTGATTGTGTGAAACAAAGTGCAGTGAATATGCAGACAACTAGCAGGGGAATGAGGACAGAGTGTTGTTGTTACTTGATGGTGATGTTGCTCCTTAAATTGCCTGCTCCAATCTTTCTTGAGTTGTTGAAGCAAAACACTTTCCTTAAACAATCTCTGGCTGATGGCAAAAATCACAAAGCCAATTTGTCCATTTTCTTTCATGTCAAATGAAGTGAGAGTTACCTTAAGTAGAATCCTACTTTAGTCTTCACTCTTCGGTGCCTTGGGAATTTCTGGCTTCTTTCCTTGCATGCATGTGGCCAACAGGGTTTGAAGTTTCTTCCACACCCAGTCGCTTCCCTGCAAACCCTATAGTTCTTTGGTGCATAAATATTGTCTACTGAGTGCGCAGCCGTTTTGATGTTTCTATGTTTTTGTCCTTATCCTCTTTGCCTTTTACTACACTGCTAGACATTTTCATTGCAAAAAAGACATGCTAGAGAAGCTCAACCACCCAACAGGATTGTGTGTGAAATGTGCATCTTAGTAACCCATACACAATCGGATTTCCGGCAACACAAATAGTCCTCCACAGACACACATGCATACACACATGCGTGCACACACATGGTTGGAGTACACGCTAACCCACACAAACCAGCCTATCCTTTCACTGGTGTCCTCTTGCTCTCTGTCAGTCTTTATTATTATTATTATTATTATTATTATTATTATTATTATTATTGCAATAAATGCACACAGAGTGACACTCATTTTCAAGTTCTGAACATGTTTTCTGTCCTTCTCTTCAGAGAACATACAGGACAATTTATGGCAACAACGCAGTACAAGGGTATTTTAATATTATACAAGCCGTGACAATGAGAAAGGTGAATTTAGTACAAGGTGACATAACGATGGTACAGGTGACAAAAAGAACTGAAACGCGAAAACAACTCAGTGACACCAGGAGAACACTAGCACTAACAACTACAAGAATCTAGGGAGGTTCAGACGTGCAAAATAGTTAAGAAAAGTATTGGACTGTTTATGTGTACATAAAACTGGTTTTCGTACGAGAACGTACAAAGCCTCTAGCACCTCAAGGCAGCATTTTGATCTGTCATAACACAAGACACTAAATGATGTGTCATCATAGCATCTACTTGAAGTAGCTCATTCCACGTTTTCGACCAAATGACGCGCCACCACTGACTGATATGACTCAGAACTGATCGACTTGGCAGGTGGCTGAGTCTGCGGTGCCGTGGCTTTACACTTGCATGGCGGACATTTTTTCAGCAGCTCCAGTGCATGCCCCAGCTCAGTATCAGTCATTAGTCTCCTACGTGGCCTGCCGCGCGTCAGTCTTTGCGAGCGAGTCGTGCTCGAGGTCAAAAGATGCAACAGTACGTGTTGCCTAACGCAGGAATTCAAACGTTGGATTATTATTATATTATTATTTATTTATTTTATTTTTTTTATTTTTTTATTTTTATTATTTATTTTTAATAATACTTTGACATGTTACAGTGTTGTTAACTACGCAGACGTGAGATACGCGTTGCATGTGCCATCCTTATGCCCTGAGCTCACACTTTGCACATCGTGTACACACCCTATCCATGCATCCTCCATGTCGCCTCTCACTGCTCATGTGCAATTCAACTGTCGACCACTCACACACTGCTTGGCACAGTTCTGGTTTCTTCTACGCTTTTCTCTCTCAAGTGGTTCATTTATTTTTGTTCTTACTGCCATGCCTTGCGGACGGCGATCAGCAGCATGTTTGTAACAAGAAGGACTGATTGAGCATTCCTCTGCTGCTGCCCCCATCTTGGACAATAATTTTACTGCCCAACAAATTCAATGCCTCTCTACCATGATTGCTTCGGCGGCTCAAGCTGTGCTACCCAACCCAGTTCCCCGTCCAACAGGACAGCCTGAGGCTGTCCCTCAAGGCAGGCTAGAGTCTTTGCAACCAGAACAAGTTACTGCTGTGGATAACGTTGTCAGTACTGGACAGCCAGGAACTCAGAACATGGATTTTTCTCCGCCCATTCAAGGTAATCTTCCCCGTCTCTGTGCTCACTTACCCCTGTCATTGCTTATGAAAATTCGGAGAGGTCTGTTTGTAGAATTCCATCTGCTGTTGCCCGCTGGCCCTGACAATCATTACCCACTTGCAAAACGTCTCAAAGTGTCCACCTTGTTTGATGAAGAGGAGGATTCCATAACTGTTTCGGCTTTGCCTATCGCTTGACAGCAAGTGTCCAATGTACTATCCTGGCTGGAGGCATGGACTATTTACTCTTCCATTCTCGTGGCGTCCACCCCGTCACAGGCATGCGAGTTACTGTCCCACCATGGCCTAATTATCTCCACTGCTCGACAATATTCATTCAACGCTGTGCTGGCGTACGACAGGTCTTTCCGTCAGTTGGCTGAAAAAAGACTCTGCACTCCGGTGGGATCGTTGCGACATGGACTTGTTTGTGTGTACGTTCACTGGGCAAAGCCTGCCCTACACTGGTGGAACTACTGTTGCAGCTCGTTGTACGGCTCAACCTTTTCGTCGCTCAGCAGCTGAAAGTAGTCGGCGCATCTTCTCTACCCGGACAGCACTCGATCAGCGTTTTTGCACAACCACGGACAGTGCGGTGATCTACCGCAATTTCAATACCAGAGGCTGTGCGGTACGCTGCTGCCGATATGCGCACTGCTGCTTCACATGTTGGGGTCCGCACAGCACAGCTGACGGGGACTGTGTCCCCACACCATCTTCCTAGCAACACCCCTGCCGTGACCAACAACCTCCAACTGCCCACACCAATTAGAGTAGACAGATTAGCGTCTGAATTGCAGAATCACCCTTATAAACTGTTTGTCTCATCTCTTCTTTCTGATTTGCATCATGGAGAAGGCATAGGCGTCTGTGGCACGACATGTGGGCAGATTGCTCCCAACCTGCCATCTCCTCATGAGTTCCCCACTTATATCAACGCTTTTCTGGAGAAAGAAATCTACACTTGTTGCATTGCTAGGCCATTCAAGGATCCACCCTTTCCTGATGTGCATTGCTCTGGGTTGGGCACGGTTCCAAAATCTCCTGGTGGACGGAGAGTCATTATGCATATGTCGGCACCGCACAGCCGCAATGTGAACGATCACATTGATTGAGACGAGTTCAGTCTCTCTTACATAACGATTGATGATGTGGCAAGATTAGTAGCCAAGTTCGGCCAAGGCGTGCTGATGTCTAAAGTGGACCTAAAATCTGCCTTCCGCCTCATTCCAGTGTGGCCTGTGGACTACCATCTTCTTGGTATCTGCTGGCATTCGCAATTCTTCTATGACATGGCTCTTCCATTAGTCCTACAACCGGCCCCAGCTATTTGCAACTGCTTGGCTGATGCATTACAGTTTATCTTGGTTCACAACTATGGCACTGCTGACATAGTTCACTACTTCAATGACTATTTTACAGTTAATGAACCGTCTGCCAACCAAGCATCATTGGTTGCAGCTTCACAAATGGGCACAATACTTCAGAACTTCAACCAATTAGGCATGCCAGTCTCCAACTCCCCAGCAAGGTTGTTGAATCAACCACGCACATCATCGTACTCAGAATATGCTTTGACTCTGTCTCGTGGCAGATGTCATAGCCTGAGGACAAACTGGTGCCATTGCAGCAAACCTTGTTTGAATCAGGCAAACAGACCACATGCTCCCAAGCGCAAGCTCTTGTCCCTGATTGGCAAGCTCACCTTTGCAGTGAAAGTTGTTCCACCAGGCCGCACATTCTTGCATCGATTGATTGACTTGAGCACAACCGGCAAGCACTAGCTTGTTGTCTACGCTATCACTGTCACCCTACGCCCAGGCAGACATTACTTGGTGGTCGGAGTTCCTGCCCACTTTGGAATGGTTACACCCTGATTCTGGATTTACCCTGAATTATAGTCCCCATTTCTGGTTCTACATTGATGCGTCTGGTGGCACTGGATATTTCATATACTTTGAAGGTCACTGGATGAATGGGTGCTGGACTGCAGCACAAGCTGACATGTCCATCACTTGGAAAGAACTGTTCCCTATTGCCCTTGCCTGCCGTGTCTGGGGCAATGGCTGGACTGAGAAGAAGTTGGTGGTGGACTGTGACGATGCTGCAGTGATCTCTGTCATAGCCTTGGGCACAGCTCGTGATCCTTTTGTCATGCACCTTGTTCGAGATATATTTTTTACTGCTGCTAAATGCCAGTTTGTGATATTTGGGCAACATATTTTGGGGGTGAATACCATTCTTGCAGATTGTCTATTCCGCATGCAGATTTCTTGGTTCCGGAACATGGCTCCTCATGCCAACAAAGAGCCATGCAACTCCAATAGAACAGCCAGAAGTCTGGTGAACCCCTTAGCAGCGGAAGCTGAACGCCTGGTAGACCATAGTGTCACAAAGAGTATCTAATAAAGGTTTATCTTTGTGTGTAGTGATGAGAGTAAGTTCCAAAAAGTCGTTTTCTATGTTGCAAAGAGCACCAAGAAAGCCTACTGCACTGGGATCAAGGTCTACACGCAGTTCTGCTCATCCAGAGGTTGGTCCCTAACACCTGCATCGGAACAGACATTGGTCTTGTTCGTCGCCTTTTTAAGTGCCACTGGACATACTGCCCAGACAGCCAGGGTCTACATCGCTGGTGTTCACTTTCTGCACCTGAAGAACAGTGCAGACCTTTCGCCCTTCCATAGCCAATTCTTGGCAGCCGCTCTGCAAGGTCTTCAACGGGTTGAACCCAAGCACCATCATCAAGAAAGGCTTCCCATCACAGTCAGTCAAGTGCGCTTATTCATGGAGAAAGTCTACACCTTACGGTGCCTTGGGGATATGGACAAAAACATGCTTTGGGCAGCAATCAGTGTTGTGTACTTTGGACTCCTCCATGTTAGCGAGTATACCTCATCTAGCAACCTGACTTTTGACCCCGTTAGGACACTCACCTGCAAGAGAGTCATCCTTCGAGATGATGCAATAAGGTTGCACCCCGCAGTCAGAAAAACAGACCATGTCCAACAAGGAGTAGAAGTTATTGTGGGCACTACGGGTAATGACCTTTGCCCTGTATCTGCGATGTGCCACTACATGATGGCTATGACCTTGGCAAACATTGACACGCGGGTCTTCCGTTTCGCGGATGGCATGTTCCTGACTCCCAGTGATGTCAATTTCTGGTTACAGTGCTTTATTGCTGACAGCGTGACTAGCCACAGCTTAAGAATCAGTGGCATGACAGCAGTGGCTGAAGCTGGAGTGCAAACGTGGCAGCTGCAGGCTGGTGGGCAGTGGCGCAGCGAAGCTTACAATCGCTACGTATGACCGTCGGTGACTGCAATGCAGGGACTTGCAAAGTTGATGACAGCCAAGGAGAAAATGATGCGTATGGTTCAACAAGATTGACAATGCTAAGTGAACTATTCTATGTTAGCATGGATTGCACGTAAATGCACGCATCTGATTGCACTACTTACTTGTTGCCACTAATTGCATGCAGGCTGGTTGGTCTTACCAATATATCATACTTTGGGAGGGCAAGCTGGCAAATGGCATTCCCTTGCAGCGCAACACTATCCCAACTAACATGCATGCAAACTCCGTCCTGACAGCGTGCAGAAGCTGAGCGCCACATCCTCTGCTCTCTACGCTTGCTCCTTCCTGCCAGCAGGCAGAAGCCAAGCACCACATCCTCTGTCCTGTTGGTACTGCACGTTTTGGGGGTTGCATTCATACATACCCCCTTCTGAACTGGCTGTGTCCAACAGAAGCCGAGGAACAGCGCCATCCACGCATTTCACATGCAGTTGTAGTGGCAGTCACAAAACCGAGTGCATAAGCCTGACCCCACTAAGCACCTGCCACTTGCCACGACCCCTCAGAGTAAAGGCCAACCCTGTGTGCAAGTCTGCAGTTATTAATTATATTTTTTATTTTATTTTAATTTATTTATAAAAGCGACGTGGAAACAGCAGAAAAATTGCCCACACTAACACATTCATTGAGTTCATTTTTCCCTAGCAAGCTTTCATGCATTATCATCACAGGAAACACAAGCACAGAAGAAGAACGAACAGCAAAGACGATCAGTATAAGAGCCAACGAAGTGAGAACAACGAATGTGTTAGTTGTGTGGTGTGAAAGAAAAGAGTATAGTGATAAGGTGACAGAAGAGGGGAGTGCAAAGTGGGAAATGTCAGGTGAACAACACTATTAACACCTAAAACAACAATACAACACCCTAATCTAACAGAAACAGTTTCAATGTTTTGGCCTTTGTCTGCACACACGATGGAGGAGTTAATTTATTTATTGATTTATTTATTTTATTGTTTTTATTATTTTTTTAACAAATACAATGTTTTTTAAATAATTTAAAATTTTCTTTATTTTTATTTCTTGAGAGTTTTTTAATTTCTTATTATCATTATTTTTCAATTTTTATCTTCTAATTTTAATTTTTTTATTTTTATTATTTTTTACTATTTTTCACTTTCTTATTTATATTTCTTCATTTATTTCATTTTTTTATTTTTTTTAATTTCATTTTCATTTTTTTAACTTTCTCTTTCCCCTCTTTTATATTACTCCAACCATACATGCGATGTAGCATTTGCGAATGGCGCGTGTGTTGCAGTGTATAAGAGAGAGGCGCATGTGTTGTAGTGTATAAGAGAAAGGTGCATGTGTGACATGGCTTAGATAATAGATACATGTGTGATGTGGTGCGTGAGTGATGCGGTGCATGTGGTTCTCATTCTACACAGCATATGAGCAGTTGCAGTTATAATGTGGTGAAAGCCTGTCTTTCAAGTTAGTTTGAATCTTACTTTTCCTTGTATGGCCCTGGGACCCGCTGCCATATCGTACTGCCCTTCTGTCTCGATTAGGTCCCAAAACAGATCGGTCTTAGTCTTGTATTAGTGTTGTAGGTTCTCTCTCTCTCTCTCTCTCTCTCTCTCTCTCTCTCTCTCTTTCTCTCTCTCTCTCTCTCTATTTCTTTCCCTCTCCACTTCAGTTTCTGTACAGACTGGCAGTAATCAACTGATGAACGGGTCAATTGCTACTGTTGTAATTTTCATTTCGCTTCTTGTCCTTTTGCGTGTGAGATGTACTCTGTTGCTTACACCTTTCTTTTCGAATTGACACACACACAGCACAACACAACACACACAAATGCGTACATACATGCATACAGGTACACATATGCAAAACACACACACACACACACACACACTCACTCACACACACACACACACACACACACACACACACACACACACACTCACTAACGTCCGAACTGGCCTGACAAGGGAAATTATTATATGAAAGTATTTTCACATTAGGAGCTTCTCACCATAGATATGAATTGATCAATTTTTTTACCCAGAGCAAGCTTCTGATGTTATCAATTTCACCTGTGGCAAGCTTGTGATGTTATTAATTTTAACTCGGAGTGTTCTTCTGATACTATCTATTTTTACATGGTGCAAGCATCTGATGGTTTTGCTGTTATTATTCATGTTTCAGAAAGAGTACCGTGAGAAAGTTGTTGATTTGTGTGATCGGATCTCACGGCCTCTAAATGATTACTCAATCAACCATAAAAACTGGACACATCTAGCATCTCAACTTCTCAACTGGGGTTTCAGTGAATGCAAGGTAGGGAGTAAACTTTCACTAGAGAATAGAATTTTGCTTCTGATATATAATATATTGTGCTGACGGATAAAGCAGCCTATCTAATTAACATAGTTCACCTGTGCGGAAAGTAAAATGTCTCTCTCTGAATATGTTTTAATTGCCTTTTTTCTCAATCTTGCTACATATCATCAGTAGGTGTCATATTCGCTCTGTTTTTGTCACTGAAAGCTCATTATTTATTTGGCTTTGTCTTTGGAGCTTCACTTGTCAGGCATGCTGCTTCATTTCCTCTCTCTCCTCCTGTGTCCTCTCTCCTTCTCTCTCTCTCTCTCTCTCCTTCTCTCTCTCTCTCTCTCTCTCCTTCTCTCTCCTCTCCTGTCTCTCTCTCTCTCTCTCCTCTCCTATCCCTCTCTCTCCTCTCTCTCTCCCTCTCTCTGTTTCTCCCTCTCCTTCTCTCTCTCACACTCTCTCCTTCTCTCTCTCTCTCTCTCCCCTTCCGGCTCTCTCCTTCTCTCTCCCTCTCTCTCTCCTTCTCTCTCTCTCTCCTCTCCTCTCTTTCCTTCTCTCTCTCCTCTTCCTCTCCTCTCCTCTTCTCTCCTTCTCTCTCTCCCCTCTCTCTCTCCCTCTCTCTCTCTCTCTCCCTCTCTCTCTCTCTCTCTCTCTCTCTCTCTCTCACTCTCTCTCTCTCACACCCAATCTATTT
>JAOWAW010149561.1:0-10221 GCA_028565695.1 Nicola tetela | reverse complement strand
AAAAGGTAGGCAGTATATTGAAATTGTGCTGGACATGGGACGTTATTCAGAAGGTTGTGATAAATACATTCATAGCCTCGACATTCGGCCGCGACCGGCATGCATCACAACCCTCGCCGCTGCTCGGTTCGGGTTGTGATTTGCCGGTCACGACCTTGGTCTCGGCTGTGAATCTATTACATAGTTATCCTGAGGTTACAGAGCGCTTATCAGTGGCGTAGTAGCCGGTCGCAGTCCGGCTGTTATCACTTTTCGGTCAAAAAAGATAAAAAAACCCTGACATCTACGCGACTGAACTTCGCAGTAACGCACTGATCATGAAGAAAGAGAGCTATTTAAAGGAGGTCGCGGGTAAGCCCTGTTTCGGACGAGATCTAGTTGGAGTCTTTGGACAGGAAGTCTCTGGTAAGCCCTGTTTCGGACAAGATCCTGTTGGAGTCTTGGACAGGGAAGATGTTGCACAAAAAGAGCCACTACACTGCGGTACTCTACCCGTGATACTTTAGTTATTGCATGTACATGCAGTGACTGCAAGCCGAGTGAAAAGGCGCGCAAGTTGGCTTGGCTTTCCATACGGTATAGTTACAGCTACGAGTCGTAAGGAAGTCGTAGATCTACTATACCGGTACTGGGCCTTGGCTTGAAACAGTCCTTTATCACTGGTTTGGACGCTAGCGTTCGTCTAGTTTGCTCCGTATTTTCTTCTGTCTTTCAGTACAAGTCCACCACTAGCTGAGAATGGCCGTCGCTTTCTGTCGTTGGTTCTGCTCTTAGACCTCATCAGCCGATCGCGCGAAAACTTCGCTTTTCCGATTCGACGAAGCGCTCTTTCGGCAAGAAGACCGTAGACCTACGGTTTAGTTACAGCTGCAAACCGTAGAAAGTCGTAGATCTACTATACTGGTACATGTGTAATAGGCCTTGGAATGAAACCGCCCTTTAGCACCTGGCATGATAATCATAAGCCACTAGCGTTCGTCTAGTTTGGTCCGGATTTTCTTCTGTTGCATGTCTTTCAGTACAAGGCTTGAAGCCCATGAACTGCACGCAAAAGATAAGGCTGAAAACAGGCGGAACTTTCTGAAGATTCTACAGAGCGTGAAGTTCCTTGACCGTTAGGGTCTTCCGAGGCTGAGCGGACATGATGACTCCGAGAGTAACCTGATGCAGTTGCTCTACCTCCGAAAGCATGATGATCCTTCGCTTGTGGCATGGGTGGAGAATATGGTCGACCGCTATACCTCACCGGAGATTCAAAACGAAATGCTACACTTGATGTCGCTAAGCGTGCTTCCGGATCGATAGGGAAGAGCATTCACCCAGTAGATGCGTTCAACTTAATGGCGGATGAATGCACTCACTAGGCAGGCTGATGCATCGAACAGGGAGCAGCTGACGATTTGTTTCCGGTGGGTTGATGATCAACTCATCGTCCATGAAGAGTTTGTCGGTCTCTACCAAGTTGAAAATCAGTATTTCTGCTGATACCATGCATTGTTAGAGCGCTGTCACAGGGGCTGCGTGCTTCGGAGGAACATTCTATGGAAGAGGTGCAGAGGACAATGCTATGATGGAGCTTTGAACATGACTGGTCACAAGTCTGGTGTGGCAGCGCAGACCGTTCAGCGGAGGAACCAAGGGCCATTTTTACACACTGTTATTGTCATCCCCTTTAATTTGGCAATGTGTGAAACCATCCGGAGAAACAAAGTCACCTGCAACACCATGGACATAGCTCATGAGATCAGCAAACTTGTAAAGTTCTCTCCAAGGCAGAATGCCAAATTAGATAAACTGAAAGAAGAATTGGCCCTTGAAACACCTGGTTTTTGCGTTCTCTGTCCAACAAGATAGACATTGTGTGCTAAAGGGTGTAGAAGACAACTACGAGGTGCTACAGCAACTGTGAGAACAAGTACTGGAAGAGTGGTTAGATACTGAAACCTGAGCGAGGGTGATTGGTGTGCAGGCCCAAATGGAATCTTTTGAATATTTTTATGGCATCTGCCTTGGTTCTTTGGTCTTGGCCACAGTGATAACCTTTCAGCAACTTTGCAGAGAACCAAAATCTCTGCTTCTGAAGGTCAGCAGGGGGCATCAATGACAACTGACACATTCAGTGAAGGACTTGCGCACTAAGGAGTTATACTCTTTTGGGAGTTGGTCAGACATAAAATATCTGCACTGAACCAACACTCCCTCGGAAGCAGAAACACTCTCACCATCTTGAGAGTGGCACAGGCCAAACCATTGGCACACCACAGTTGAGGATCACTACCACCAAATTTCAGGTGACTTTGAGGTGCTAGACTATGCGGTAGCAACCATCAAGGATTGATTTGACCAGCCTGGGTTTGTCGTTTACTAGCAACTCGAAACTTTGCTGCTGAAAGGTGCAAGAGGGGAAGTTGCCGAGGAGCTTGAGGCTGTGATGGCTTTCTACAACAATGACTTCGGCAGGAATCTGCTGGAGACACAACTTACCCTTTTGCAAGGCAAATGAAGAGTGTATCTGCTGGCAATCTTTATTTTCACAGGTGATGAAACTTGTGAGGCTAATACTGGTTGCTCCTGCAACCGATGCCATTAGTGAGAGGTCATTCTCAGTGAATGTGCACCTGCGGACCACTATGGGCCAGAGTCAGCTGAGTACAGTGATGCTGCTGCATGTCCACAAAGATAAGACAGATCGATTGGATGTCCTGGAAGTGGCCAATACATTTGTGCATGCAACATCCAGTGACCACAGGAAAACCGTGTTTGGTTTGTTTACTGAGAGTGATTTGGTACCAAAAGCCAGCTAAGTTTCCGCAGCTCACAATGATTGTCCGTGAATAACCTAACTAGTTGTGTGTGTATTTGTGTGTGACAGCAGTGGCTTCTAATTTTCGGGACCATTTTGGCCCTGTCTGTGAGAAAGAATGTCTTCTAATTTTCAACTGAAACAAATCACCATGTAGGGAATATCAAATTTATTAACTTTCTCTGCCAAAATGGCTTGCTACCATCATGTATGTCAGTAACAGTGAAACCTGTCCTTATAGTTACTTGGGCCACTTCCCTGCAGTCCCTTCTGTATGATATTACTGTGAAACCACTCTTTCAATCGCAAGGCCGGTCCCTTGGGTAGGCCATGATTCTCAGGTTTCACTGTACATTCAGTTACGTACTGTACTGTACAATGTCATGTAGGCCTACATGTTTTATGTATACAATAGAAACCGAGCCTGAGTGTTTACTGGGATTAAAACCCTGAGTGTAAAACCCAAGCCAAAGATGAGGGTTTTACACGAAGGGTTTTAATCCCGGTAAACACAAGGGCGAGGTTTCTATTGTTCTTAGATTTTACCAGATGATTGCTCTTGACATCTTGCCAAACTTGATATTTTTCAGACAGGCTGTGAAGATCTTCTTTGCCACGTAAATCTGCATGGCGTCAGTTTGCACACTATTGAACCACGCAGCACTGTCAAAGGAAGCACTTGCATTGCTTCTGACACACCCTGCAGCTAATTTGGCATACACCAGAACTGCATGAACCTGCAACAAGTTAGATCAATAATGGTAACCATGCTTTTGATGCAAAAGGGCTCATACCTTGTTGCAGTTTGTTTCTTGCTACACCTGTGATGCTTTGTTAAAAAAGGAGTTTTTATTAAATGGTTTTTATGCTGATTAAAAACCGTTTAGCTACAATAGGGTTTGTATGTGGCTAAAAATAGAGTGAAATCGAAGTATATAATAGAACCCAAGTTGGATGTTTCTATACAGAGATAGAACCAAGTATAAAAACTGGGGCGAACCAACCAATAAAAACCCGAACATTGACACTTGTTTTCCGAGTCAGAATCCTTCACACAATTCCATGATCCAAAAGGATGCTTTTATTTCTGTATAAAAGTCATCTTTCAATGTACAAAAACCACCTTAGGATGTATAAAAGTCACCTTAATAAAAGCCACCTTTTTAGACTTCGATTGCTGAAAGATGACTTTATACAGAAATAAAAGCATCCTTTTGAATCATGGAATTGTGTGTGGGTTTTTATTAAGGAGGTTCTAATACTGGTTAGAACTGAGCTCTCTACTGGTAGTACAGTGAGATCCACATAGGTATGAACAATACATGTAGTTGTAGGTCTACTAGTACGTGTATTTGTAGCTCGAGTACTAATGTAGGCCTACATGTTTTGGGTCCACGTACTGTGAATCTTAAATTATTTGTAAGAAAAATATTTTTGTAATAATTTGTAAGAGAAGCCAATTTACTAAAATTAAAAGTTTATGAATATTAGTAGTTAAATAAAAATTTTAATTAAATTAAATTTTAAAAGTTTTAATTTTAATTAAAAGTTAATGAATATTAGTAGTCTATTGAGATGGAGGAAAGCAGGAAAGGAACACCAGCTCAGAGAGACTATGAGCGAATGTCCAAAAGTGCAAAATGAAACTCGTGTGAAATAGAGTTCCCAGATGGTAGCACAATGTTTGTGCTAGTAGCAAAGTGATTTGCAAAAAAGCATGCCAAAAACAAACTGGTGGAGGAAAGTAGGAAAGAAACACCAGCTTAGAGAGACTATGAGCGAATGTCCAAAAGCGCAAAATGAAACTCGCATGGAATAGAGTTCCCAGATGGTAGTACAATGTTTGTGCTGGTGGCAAAGTGATTTGCAGAAAGCATGCCACAAACAAACTGGTGCTGCGAACAGTTGATCTGACAGAGTTCAGAGCTATAAGTGCCCCATCATGCCTTGGTCCATGGGAATGGTTGTCAAAAACACTAACTGTACCATCTTCTCTTGCAGCAACCAGAACAGTATTTGGAGTTGTGACAAGAAGGCCAGCTGCTGTTTTGTAGGGGTTGTTCTTTGTCGCAGATGTCAGATCTTGCAGCATACTCTGCCATCCGTGTTCTCCGATGAGAAAGATCTCCTTTTTGACCCAAACAGGAATTTCTGGGAATTTCTCGATTGCTTGCTCAACAGAGAGGAGGCCATGCACGCTGGCTTGGTCATAGAGATTGTTTCCATGGTTAATGCAAGCCATGAAAACAGAGTGGCACTCACTGGAAGGCACAGATCCCTTTGTGGGAACAGGCAAGATGCCTGTGAGAACTTCATGGCCAGCTACTGTTGCTATGACCGTACAAGCTGAGCTGCCATTTCGTCCATTCCACTTGTCCTGACATGCATCTGCCTGCAGATAATGAGCATCATAAACTCCGCCCATACTTGAGACACTCTCTCTTATGCATGCTGTTGGCAGAACAGACAGCTTTTCCTTAGGCTGAGTACCAGTGGTCTGATCTGCTGTAGCTTCTCCACTGTCCATTGAAGAAGGAGATGACTTTCTGGCAGCCTCTACAGCGCTGAGAATCCCTGCCTTCCTCCATCCTGCAATCACTTAATCCTTCTTCCCTTTGAGATCGGAAAAGGAGTCGATTACCCACTGAGTGTGTATTAGCTTCAATACGGTTAGTCGTAAATCAGGCTGCACAGCTTATCCCTTCCTTTCGCCTACTAGTCTGTGCGTCAATAATGCCCTTCCCAGATCTTCACTCCGACCGCGTCGTATCGCCGGCGCCATGGCTTTCCTTCGTTTTCTTCTGTTACAAACGAGATGCCAGGCATGTAGCGTCGACTTTTGTCACGACACACCCTAACCATTACCTTTAGCAAAAAGCGCTACAGCATCATGCGAGATCATGCGCAGGACTGGCGCCACTGGTCGGCAGCTGTCAAGACGATTCTTTTCGGTTCCGTGCTGAAACCCCCTGGAAACGGCTTTACGAAAATCTCGCCGATCAGTTTCAGCGGGTTTACGAAAATTTCTGATTACGGAAGGTGAAAAATTCTAAATTTACGAAATTGCTGTCTTACGAATAATGTGTTCATTGCGCAGCTCTGATTGAGCGGCTGTAGCTGTATATTCTCGCATGTCACGTGACCCTCGCCATACATTTAGATGCTGCAAGCGCTGGCTGGAAATTTGAATACAGCATGGAACTGCCTGGAGCGGGAAAATTGAAACCCGTTGCATCCCGCTTTTTTTTTTTACAAGTGACCAGATGAAACAGCGCACGTCAGCGCTTCTAGACACTCCCGCAACATCAGCGCAATTTGTGTCACGGCGTCGGCCAACGCTAACGACGACGGTGCCTTCGTCCAGGTCGTCTGTGCCTGAGTTCTACGAAGACGAAGCATTACAGCAGTTGGACAACTACATAGAAACGGCTTCTCAGCAACAGCTAGCCGCACTGGAGACGACGCCTTCTTCGTCTCAGCACGACGAAGTGGCGTTTCAGCAGCTAGACAACTATATTGCAACTGCTTTGGAACAAGAGCCCGCCAGGCTGGAACAGCGACGAGTACAGCCGAATCCGCAACCAATCAACTTTGCGCAAGCTTCGTTTTCCGGCTGCACATTTAACTTCACATTGAACATGTGACAATGTTCTTTGCTTTCTGTCATGTCAGGCCGTTTTCATGTTGGCCGTGTGCATGTACGTAGATCTACGTGTGTAGATCTACATCTCGTGTGAATAAAGTTCACTGAGTCAAGTTCACCGAGTCATAAGTGCAGCTGTGCACCAGCGCACTCGGTACATGGTGTACAGTACATGTGTCATGTAAGTGCGTGGTGCATGCAATCTATGCAATGCAAGCCAATGTTGGTGCATGCGAGAAGCCGGTTTCTGTATATCGGCCGGCCTGCATCCCTCATACACAGGTAGGAGCCTATACTTCTGGTATTAGCATAGTAGAGTAGCGTTCCTTCACCACACCAGCGAGTGAAGGTATTGCAGAGCCTTTCCGGAAACAGCACAGACTGACGGTATGTTGGATCCGGATACCGCACTGCAAACATTGAAGATTCTCTGTACGTCCAGCCAAGCCGCAAGCGGCAGACTAGGTACTCTTCCGGGGGTACCCGCGATCGGACCACCAAAGGCATGTCTACGCCAGAACTCCGAAAAGGTGCTGCGAAACCTTCACTGAAGGCAGGACGAGTCTCTTTTGCGCCGCCACCGCGCAAAGAAACCCGCTTGGTAAAGCTTGGACAGTCGCGGCAGCCCCGGACGTCTGACCTAAGAGGATGGTCGCTGCTATTGGAACGCACCCGCGCTCGACACGTCGTTCCTTTTGTTGGCGCAGGGATGTCCTGTCCTCTACTGCCCGGCTGGATGGGTTTGTTAAAACGCGTAGCTGAACGGCTGGACTGTCCTGCCGCTGAAAGCTGTTCACAATGCGGTAGTCCAGGAGAACAGTTGCCCGTCATAACTGAAATTCTTCGCGAGAAACTGGAAGCAAGGTGGCACCGTTCTGTGCGCTCCAAGAGACGCAAGCACTCAGCATCAAAGGTGGACAGTGGCAGCTCGCAAAGACCAATTCTAGAAAGGTGATTGACATGTACTGTGACACACGGCCTCAGGCTAAGCTGTGCAAATAACGGTTTTCACAAATTGAGTCCACTCAAACTGCTATACATATACTCTCCTGCCGCTAGCCCTGGTGGACTGCATGTACAAATTATACTGCACGACATTCCAATTATTACCAGTGTTTTGGTGAATACCCTAGCAACTCGGTGGCTAACGAAAGCCAGTGCTGAAAACAGCCCATTTTGGTTGTACTGCTGGTCCCCTTGAGGCCTCCCTCTTGAATCCAACATAAATCGCACGATAGTGACATTATAGTCTAGGGAGGGTTGGTATGTAGATCTACACTGAGTATGCACATGATTAATGTACACTTACTCATTTTACGTTCATACTGCAATTCCTTACTGCTTTAGTGATTATACAGCATGTAAAAAAAAAAGAAAAAAAGATAAAGGGAACATATAAATACGTGCACTGGCTAGTAGCATAATACTTTTTGCTAATTGAGGGTTATTGCACAGTCTTTCCCAGTACCATGGACATGTCCTAGAGAGCTAGGTGAAGCCTCCCCAGTTAGTATTGTAAGACCCTGGGCGAAGGTCTGGCACAATGCCTCCCAGTCTTCGTTAGAAAATGGGTTAGTGGATTTGAACCTGCAGTATATCATGACCCAAATGGGTATTGTGTGCATCAATCACTGGTTACAATGTAGATCTGCATGACCCTCAGTCCGACAGTTCATACCCAAACAAACCGAATGACATTGACTGTTGCGATGGCTTTGTGTAAGGGTTCATGTGGTTATGGTACGACCAAACTTCAATGTAGCTATGGACATGGTGAATGTGCTAGTGAAAGACTTGTGTAAAGTATTGCGACTGCATTAAATTTGGTATACGTATAGTTTTCGTAGTTTTCAAAGGTTGGCCTTTTTGGAGCAACAAGTATTCGTACCAAATAGTTCCCATTCCAAGACTGTTTCACCAACACGCCCAACAGTACAGATCCTTGTGCAATGCTGCCTGCTGCTCATAACTTGCAAGCTGGCTGATCACTCACACAAAGTCACGTCAATCTTTTATTTCATCTTTTATTTTTTGGTGCAACATTTAGGTAATATCAGTAAATTTGCTTCAACCCGCAAAAACTACAAAAATATATTGTGTACGAAATATAATGTGATTAAAATACATCTGAAGTTTTTGCCTTTGTGCAAGTGGCCTGCAATTGCACAGATGCCACAGGCTGATGCCCTTGGCTATAACCAGCTCCGATACACATCATGTCATTGCATGGACCTGTGTATCAAGAAGTTGCAGACCACTTTTCTTGGCCACTTGTGGGACCCAGAGCATACGCAAACATGTTTCATTATGTCATGCAAAGGGGATGATACTAGAATGAATACAGAGCATTGTGGGGCGAGTGAATGCACATCTTAGTAACCCGACTTATGTATAGATGAATAGTACATGGAATGCTCATCTTTGTAACCCACAAGCAAGCAGTGTCCACCGTGGATACATGCCATACCACCATACGCCTCACACCATACAATAATTCAACTGTTGAGTCCACAAGGGAGGGGTCACCCCAACTATTTTTAGTGCCAGACTGAAAATTATTTTTAGCACTATGGTGCCCTTAGAATGACATATTTTGTATCTAATTATTTGTTTTCAATGGTGAGAAACGCTTGAAAGGGATGCCATTGAGATATTTTGCCTCTGGAAGGACTTTGTTCCACCCTGCCTTCCTCTGGAGTCAAACAGTGATGTTGAGGCATGGCAATGCCACTGTATACATTGGAGGAGCATTGCACGAGTCAACGTTCAGACAGAGGTCAAATGGCCGTACCACATACTAACTTTTTGATATGTCCACACAGACAGACACTGGATAAATTGTTTCAGATTAAATTGCAGGCAATGAAAGTCTTGAGCCAACATTCTCAGAACTGGCACATTTCCATTTTTATATCTCAGTTTTGGTATTTTTTAAAAATCGTTATTCTCATGCTGAAGAATTTCTTTATTCAAAGTTTGGATTAATCCATCTTCTTTGTAAATCACTCCGTTGTTTGTCTTGTTGGTTTTGAAGACAGGAAACAGTGGTCAACATGGAACTGGTTGATGAATTTTACGCTGTTTTCCATGAAGCAATCCAGAAAGCCGTCGCAGATGAGCATGATGCAAAGGAGGTGTGGGTTAAGAGTTTGCTGTTGGGCAAAGCTCCACTAAACATGTACATGCATGAGCATGAGAACATCAGGTGTGTGAACTGTGAAGGGTTCTTTGTGTCATCATTAACACATGATGTGCGCTCATGCCGTCTCTTCTGCATTCCCTTGTATTTCTTCTGCTTGTGTGTTGGATCCTCTTCAACGGGTCCTTTGCAGGGATTTTTTTAGGAATGCACATTTAGAAGAATACTGGTAGCCTGTGAGGCAATTATGTCAGAGTACATATAAATATGCCATTTTTTTCATTCATTGCATGGTGTATGGCTTGTGCTGTGCAGAAAAGCCATGCAGCTTCCTGTAGCCATGATAAGTGGTCCATGGCCACTTGTCATCACCACAAACTGGGACACTTTCTTGGAAGCTGCGTACGGGCTTCTCTCATGTGAGCAACTGATGTTCGTAAGGTTGTTCAAGCTGTCACTATTATGCTCTCAGATCTTGAATGCAGCTGCTGTGTATACATGCTACTTTTCGCCTGAATGAGCTTGCAATTTTACGATAACTTACAGCATGTGATTTGTATTGCTTGTGTGTGTGTGTGTGTGTGTGTGTGTGTGTGTGTGTGTGTGTGTGTGTGTGTGTGTGTGTGTGTGTGTGTG
>JAOWAW010149539.1:0-10222 GCA_028565695.1 Nicola tetela | reverse complement strand
ACACACACACACACACACATACACACACACACACACACACACACACACACAGACACACACACACACACACACACACAAATACACACACTAAAGTTTCAAAACCATGCCACAGACGCTTTCAGTCACATCCTCGGATGGCATTACAATTTTCAAACAGCTATTAAAAATGGATCAGGGTATTAACATTTGTGGTTTAGATTTCAGTTTTGCCCAGTGAGCTAGGTCCAACCACTCTTCAAGAACATTTTGGGCTGGCCTGGAAGTCACAGGTTTCAAGTCATTCTCCCATGTAGTACTACAGGCAATACATACCAGGTTTACCAGATGGAGCTGGTGTCCACGATTTAGGCACTGGAGCAAAGGTCCAATCACTATACAAACCTCCAAATGACTTCCAACGAACCTTCAAATAACACCACAAAAATGTTGCAATGAGGTTACAGTCTATTAGCCTCACCAAAATTGGCATGATTTGAGTTAAGAGATGGACTATCCCAAGCACAGTTGCTAAATGCTCAGCTGCATTCTTCCTCCATTGTATCTACTGGGCTCAATTTTCAGCAGAGTTATGTAGTACAGTCGTAGCAGAATCTTGTCCAGACCTCTCAGGTGATATACTTCAAGGTACAATCCATACAATGCATCCAACACAAACATGTAGTATCACAATGTCACAACATCACAGTGAAACATGCCGAACAGCTGCAACAACGTCACTGGCTTCTGCAGAAAGAGAGACCAATGAAGAGATAGAGAGCAGGAAAGGAACATGCACAGAGGACTCACCCTGATCAAATAGAGTGTGACTGACTGAAGATTCTTCAAAGTACAAAATATGTTAGTTGTCTTTTCCTTATCTCGCATGCAATTCAGTCGGCTTGGATCTGAGACAAGCAAATGTCTCGAGTAATTGACCTGAACAGCATGACAAACAGATCTAACAGGCTGAAGCTTAAGTGTGACATTTGTTCCAAGATAAGGCCACCGGTCAGCCAAACATTGATCATCTTCATTCATTGCTTCAGCAAAGTAGGACGGGATCTTTTCGTTACACAAACTCCCTCCACGGTAGAAATTCTTCCAGTAGTCCCTGACTTCACACCACTGCAGCTCCCAGAAAACACTATGGTTTTCTTTCTCACATGGAAACTGTACATTGAGACTAGTACTGTCATTATTGTCGACTGTCAGAGAGAGAATGGGCACCAATTCTGTCAACAAAGAAAACCAACAACAATGAGGGAGCAGAGCTGAATAAAGACAGAATACTGTGTTGAAAAGCAGCACTGTTTTACTTCACAATCAACAAGGCTATAAACTTGTTTCTAGATTTATGCACACATGTAGATACACAAACACAGAGTGCAGAAACAAAACAGCTCATTGACATAGTACTGTACATGTGATATCAAATGATACGGTCAAACCTAGTGTTCACAAATTTTTAGCAGATTGATGGGGAGTAAGTGGAACAGGATCTGTCAAATAATTGCAAAAGACTTCAAATTAGAACAAAAATGGCCCATTTATCTAAACCAACTGAGGAGAATGCCTACATAAAATTTCTCACGAAATCTCAGAATGAGTAAGGAAATAAAGAGGAATGTGTGTATATCTCATGTGCATTCAAGAGATGAAAATACCAACAAACATTTGCATATGCAGTCTAGCTAGAAGTGGACTCCAACTGGCTAAATAATGCTAGCTAGCTAGTGATGGCAAAGCCAGGATGGAGCATGGGTGAAAGTGCTGTGTGAAGTGCGTACTGTATTGCGCGCACGTACTTATGTATAATTTCTTTTTTCACCCGCTGGGTGTCTTTCAACCAGCCGCCAGTGCTGCCAACTGGCATTTTGTTGGTACTGCCTAGAGCCCTGATATATGTGTGCATGTACATGTACGTGTGTATTTGCATTTGTCTCTGTATGCATGTACATGTACATATCTAATATATATTTTCATTTGTGTCTGTCTGTAACGCATGCGTTCAAAAATGATTGAACCAATTCGCACCAGACTTATCTGAGATCGTTCCTCAACATTTTGGACATATCATGATAGTATAGACAACTTTCCTACCTCCCTCGAAAACCCCAAAAATTGGCCTTCCAAAGGCCGACGAGTGCATGTTCCCATGGCGAACACCGACTCCAGTGCTCCATCATTTGTTGAGTCTGATAGACCTTGAACCACAACGTTGTCACAACATAGTCACCTCTACATGTAGACAATGCATGACAGCCTATGGGTGCAAAAACTGCAACAAAGCTGCACTGCTGGGTGCAAAAACTGTGCTGCATGCTGCCACAGTTTTGATCTCACACCACACATAAACAAATGTGTCACTATCTGGCACACGTGCATAATGTGCTCGAACCACATCAAATGACCCATGCAAAGCACGCGCATGGGTAAGTATAATGTTTAGCACATGTTTGCCAACTTTCCCAAATGTATAATGCAGGGCATGGGTGTAAATGCTGCTGCACAATGCAGCCGGTTGGGTATTTAACGTTCATGGCTGAGTGGTGCATCAGAAGTACAGACTCCTGTTCTGTTCTGAAAACCATCGTGACTATGCCTCTGAAGAAAAGGTCTGACTATGGCCGCCAATCTCTGGGAGTGAGAAGACAAACAGAGCTCAGAGCTGCAGAACGTGGGGAGCAAAGGTGAACTCGCCTTGAAGCACACCGTGTAAGCGATGGCTGTCATGCATTGTCTGCATGTAAAGGTGACAATGTTGTCTACGAGACTCAACAAATGATGGCGCACTGGAGCATTCAATGATCCGTGCAAAGCATGGGTAACTATGCTAATATGTATATATATATGTGCGTATGTGTTTGTGTGTATGTCTGCACGTGCATGCATGTGTTTGTATGCGTTTGATTGTGTGTTAGTGTTTGTATGTACGTGTGTGCACACATGCATGCATGCGTGAACATAGCTGTGTTTGACTGGCCCTACATCCACTTCAAACACAACACCCTAGAAGTGTATTGTAACCATTGTTATCAGGTGTTATACAACTTAGAGCAATAATATCAATGGATGTCGTAATACTACTTGTTAGCAAATCACCTTTTGCTAATTGGGGGCTGAGAGAAAAAGACCGCAGTTAGATGTGTGGCTATGGGACAGTGAAAATGTTTCACCAAGATAAACACTAAACAGGTTTATTCTACATTTACCACCTACTAAGACAATGATCATGACATTACAAATGACAAGCCATCAGTGTCATCCTTGTACATGGAAATGTAAGAGCAGGTAATTCTGAGTACAAGCCCAATGTTTATGCGCTAACACATTGCATGAAACATCAATATTCCACTTGTGGTCTTGGTGTTGGATCTGATCTGATAGGCCAGGTCAGGGTTGGTGCAGTTGCCTTAACCATTAGCAGGCAAAACACACACTTGCCAGCTCCAGCACACCAGCGCTCCTATTCTTATTCCCATTCTGTATTACCAAAAAGTGATTTAGCTATGGCCAGACTAGCTACTGCCCCATTTCAGCTGCATCAATGGACTCAAACAGTTACATCAGCAGATATCAGATCAACTGATGTTACCTTCGGGACGGAGTGTATAGAAGTAGACATCGCTGGAGCGGTAGAGACCACTAATCTCGCCTTGATCCCCTTCAATGTACCCTCTCACACACGATACATAGCACATTGATGGACCAAGACCATTGACAGGCCCCACCTCCAGCTGAAATTCACCCTTAGCCGGAAGAGCGACACCCTTCCACCTGCAAACATGAAGCAAAAGAAGACTATCTTCCCTCTCTGTTCTTCCCCTCAACCATGAAATCCTCCTGTGCGGCCTTCATTTCCCAGAGGACATTCAACAGCTCAAAATACAACATTAACACAAAACAACCAAGCTGCTCCTTGACATGCACAGTAATCACGCCAAAAGAGGGTTAACCCTGCGGCAAGAATAGTTCAGTCACAACTAAGAAAATTGTGCATTGCTTGCTTCAACCTCAGACGGCTATAGAGTAGACATTTGTCCTGGCAGCCAGCCACGGCAACTCTGCTTCTCAAAACACAGAAACAATGTCTGCAATTAATTGCATTGATGAAGTTTTGTTCAGATAATCGGTGTTGATGCTCAAGTAAGCACTCCATATCAATTCACACGAAGCTTGAGCAACATGTGTGAATCATAGTTAAAGCACACAAATTATACAAGGCAGCTACCTGGTCGATCTGTACTATGGACAAAGATATAAGCACAATTTTACATTGACTCACCAACATACAGTATGGTTACATCATTAGAACACCTCCACAATGTCATCACCAGATACCGGTGCTATCATGATACCATGACAACACCATAACAATGCAATGGCAACAGTATCATTAAGCAACAACATTGCTACGACTAGAGAATGACAGCAGTAAAAGGCAATGTTGTGACGATGTCACGACATACCAGCAATGTGATTAGAATGCCATGACAATACTATCAGAACACCATAACAATGCCACAACACCACTTAAGACAACATCTACATTTGACACTTACAGGCTAGATTTGTTGCCACAGAGGGTCCTTGATCGACTGTTACTGCAAGGCAGCAAATAACGCGAGTCAAAAAAAAACACTTTGGGGCAGAACATTATCCTAGAATTTGACCCTTTCAATTAGTAATAGTCAAACTACGTCTGCCAATGAGGAGACAAAGTTCACCTAATATGGAGACTTGACTCTCCACCCTCTTATCCCAAGAACCATGCAGAATGTGGTTGTCAAAAGTGCAGTATTGCTCTAACCATAATTATTGTCATTTCTCAGTGAAATTTGATGTCATATCTCTAAATGTTGACCGAGGATGACTTAGTCAATCATGGATATGATCAAAAAAAAATTAATGAGCAGAGAATGGCTTCAAATGCCACAAGACAATCATGGAGTGTATTTAACATTTTTGCTCCATGCTATAACTGTGAAAAAACATTTAATGAGACAAATTGTACGAACAGTGATACACACAAGATGACCACTTGTCTGAAGGCAACAAACTTCCAGCAGGAAAACAGTAACATAAAGAAGAAAGTGTGCTGTTTGCCCAATACACTTTGCGACACTTTAGTATGCTCTCACAGCCTCATTAAAGGGGAACTTCACCCACAAATGAGACTTTTCACACGTTTGGGGGTTGTAAAGTGCATGACAACTGTGGTGGTCCTACAGAATACAACCTTCTCTAGGCGGAGTTATAAGACAAAGAAAGGCAGCATTTTTTGACACCGTGCTGCCACCATGTAGCCTCACTCTGCCTACGAATAGGGCTCTGACGTCATTGACATAACCGGCCACCAGACCACTTTATGTGCTTCACTCTTTCAGGTACAAGAAAGTCGACTTTGAACAAGAGCTCTGATTTCTCTTCTCTAACTAAACTAAAAGTCTAAGCCCCTCTTGTGTTCGCACACCCCTTGTAGGTTCGGTACACAACATGAGCTCCAACACTTCAGATTCTAGTGGTACATCTTACTACTGCAGTACTTGTTCTTAAGGTGTGGTTAGTAGTATCATAGTTCCCTACAATAAAGAACTGGAGTGGACGAACGAGGAACTTGTGCATACTGCCTGAGCAGTACCAGATGCTCCAGAGGAGCCAGGAGAAGTTGAGGAGGACTGGACTGTTTGGCCACCAGCTTCGCATGCTGGGGACATTGGCTGGTGCCAATGGGGTGAATGCGTGGCCAAGACAAATAGACGGGAGCGTGTTCATTGCGCCAACTACACTGAATGCGTAGCAAAGTGCAAGAGAGTCAGGGAGGAGTGCATTACGGCAGTTCAGCACTTTTGCCTTGTCTGCACGGAGCCAGAAGTTTTAGAAACAGCACAGATAAGTTATTTGGACGTCTCCAAATGTCCCCTGGACGCACCGTTCAACAACAAGTAAGTCTTCTTCCTTGTAATGTTGAGGTCCGACATTGCAAGCATCGAGGTTAGATTCAGCAGAGGCAGCAGAGGGAGGATTGGTGCTGGCATCAAGCTCTAGTAATGATTCTGCAAGAGTCTGCAGTAGAGGAGAAAACAGGTCTATAATATCATCCTAAAGGCTTGACTCACTGCTACTTACAAATAATGCTCTAGTACAGTCCTTCCGTAAGGTCATACAGGGAAGGAAGTTGGCTTACCTCACATGCAACAGATCTGTATGCATGCACACTGCCAGCAGCCCTGAAGAGGATGTCTCCCCATGGTCAATGAAAGAACCCAATTTAAGTAATTTAGAGTAGGCATTGCATTGAACCACTTCTCCTTTAAATAATCCTAAGCTGTAGTCTTTGCACAGTAAAGTATAGTACTGAGTTGAGAAACGTCACATGGACACACCCTTCACCTTTCCTCACAGATTCAGTCCTCTTGCACTTACTTGGGGACTTTACGGAGAAAGAGAACACTGGGGAACAGTAACCGTTTTCCAGTTCACCTAGAGGTTCAGCCAGGAAGTCTCACTGAGAGTCTTCAGGCAAACAGTGCTCGGAGCAAACATATTAGGTGAGATCGTACCACTGAGGAAAGGACTTCATATCAAGAGCATGCACCCACTGCTTTCTCCGAGTTACAACCTTCGGAAAGCAATGGAAACTCATTCCTTCTTTCTGTGACTTACTGGAATGGTTACAGCCGTATACACAACAGGAGACCATATTCACAAAGGCTTGACTAGGAAGACAATCTACCAAGACCAATGGTAAAAAAACCAAGAACGGACTAGTCCAATGTCGATGTTTCTTTCTCAGTTTGCTTGCCAGCACAGTCTAGTCAGCGCAGCACACATGTAACGTTATATTGTGTCAATGACATCATGCCTGCCAGTGCCTTGGGGACTGCCGAATACCACATTTTTGGTGGTGATTAACTCCGTTCGAGGACCATCGTCACACTTACAACCTTCATAGCTCTTCTGTACATCTCAAACTCTCCCTGTGTTCCCCTTTAAGGCAATTTCAGTGTAGAGAAAAGGGCTAGCAAGACAGCATCCTGAGGCACACTCAGTGATGTTTGCATGCACAATATATTCCTTACAAGCACACACAAAGATACAACAAGAATTGTCTTCAGCAGTGTTGCACAACAGCTAGTAAAACTGAAAGTATCCAGTACTGACCCTGCTAATGGATTGCACTGGTTTTCCTGTACACCTGGTAAGCTCCTGTATAAGACCAACAGTTGCATAGTATGCTTCTCCATGCAATCACTGATGTCTGCTTCAAAGGAGACAGTGGAAGCTTTGCCTTCTGGTGCCTTCAACGCTGTAGCACTAAACCCTAAGCATTCATTACCTGACAAAGAATAACAAGAAGATAGAAAGTAATGCATTGGAATAGAATGAAAGAACTCTGTTACTTCAACTTTAAAATAAAAAAAGCTGTCCTGCAGCGGAAGCTCTGAACTATTTCAAGGCATAGCAACCACATAACATGCTTCACAAACAACCCTGGCCATTGAAACTGTTGTGAAAAATTTAAACCGAAACACAATGAGAAACATTATATGAACAAAACACTAAATATCTGTTCATTACTGCTACACTTCACCATATGCGCTGACAAAAAATGCAAGCACAAAACAGTTCTGAAGTCCCTCAGACCCAGCCCTGCCTGGCCATACCACTGGATGGATTAAAAGAGACTGAACACACCTTGTCATGCATGAACAGAGGCTTAATAATCTAAAGCCCATGACATCCAGAAAATTTATGCAACTGGAACTATGTAAATTTACACCTGCCATACATCATTTTCACCTTTCAAACGCAGAGCAAGCTAAGATAGATACAGTGCAGAAACATTTCTCAGAGATATCATGGAGGCTATAGTTAGTGTTAAACTATAACACACTCCACACACATGGCTAAGCACATTAACAGTGCATCAGGTGCAATTTTTGTAATCATACAGTGTTTTTTATTTTTTTGAACACTATCAGCAGTTCCTTTTAGGAACAGTGGTCAGCCATGTTAACTCCAAGAGCAACCATTAAATATTTCCTCCTCTCTAATCTGTACGTTCAAAACTTCCCTCGAAATCAGGAAAAGTCAGTAAATTTGGAAACCCAGCAATTAACAAGGAGTACAATATGGCCAGTGTAAATTTACACCCGACTGGTAGTTCTAGCAATACAGAGACTCAAGCCAGTCTGAGGTTTACATGTATGCATGCATGTTCAGTTCATATAGAAGTTACTCTACTGTGACTTGTTGAAGCTGTTGGTTTGAACATCAGTCCAAACTGTAATAAAATCAATATCTCAGATATGACAGTTTGCCAACCAGATTGAAGCCACCAACTAGGCCTTAATTAACTAATCAAGTAGCTAAAGAGGCACTGACTACGTAAAGTCTGGATTGTGGAAGGAGAGCACCAAATGACAATAGAGAGGTTTAGCATACGGTCAAGGGCATACGGTATTTTATAGCATCATTGTTTCTGCCTGGAATGTTTAGCATACAGTCAGCGCAACTTCCAAAAATGGTGCCAGCAGACGCAATTTAGATTCCTTGTTCTGCAGCTGCTTTCGTTTCTGCAAGGTGGTTGTGTTTGTTTGTCACTGTACTTTTGACAGAGACAGCTGTACTTTTAGCAGAGGACATCTTGTCCAGAATTCTGAGAGCTTTCCAGAGACGAAAAATATCCTTTTTTCCAATTGAAACTGCTCGCAAAACGATTCAGAGTTGCAGCTCTCCAGGTCAAACCTGTTTCACGAGCAAAAGGCTGCTTCTTCCTTCAAATACTCTTCCCTTCCTACATAGTGCTGGAGCAACATCTCTCCAACTCTTCATCAAATTCCTCTGCAACTAAAACCTCTAGAACTCTAACTCCATCTGCAGCAGCATTCTGGTTGTCTCTGTCGAAAGTACAGCTGTCTCTGTCTCTGTCTGTTAAAAGAGAGGCAAGTTTCCTTCATGACTCTTGTCCAACAGGTCTGCCAAATATTTCTTTATCAGCAGGCAGCTCTTTCAACAAAAAAGCATCCCCTGCTTGTGTCCAGTGGAAGCGCCTCTTGCCACTTTGGAACACAAAAAAAAATGAAATGGCAGGGAATCATGAATGCTGTTGGAGAGGAAAGGAAGCGCAAAGAAGGAATCAGGAATCAGGAGACTGAATTTCCTTTGACCTGCTCCCGATGCCATGTCAAAGTTCAAGAAAAAGTTGGAGCACAAAATGAACAAGACTGATCCACACCAATGTAGCTACTGAAATTCCAGTTGCGAAATACCATCATAGCATGACCATATTTCTGAAAAATACGGTCATGTTCCTTATGTAAATACTGTATTTTATGTGTCCAGGTGCGAGTACAGTCAAGAAAAGCATAGATGACCGTATGCTAAACCTCCCTAATGCAAAGTACTGACTGACCCTCCTCTCAGGTGCTAAATTAGAGCTTGGATAGAATTTCCAGCTTTGCTTATAATGGATAGGAGATATCCACACTTGTCAACAGAAGTGAATTTAAGGAAACATAAAGCAAACACATGTCACTTCTAATCAGCTTTGTCTGAAACAAAATAGAACCAACTGGTTTGGACCCTCAACTTACAGAATCCCAACCTTCCGTTGTTCTCTGTCGAACATTGAGTCTGACACATCTTCTTTTCTTGTAAAAGATGACAACAAAGTCGAGAATTGCCTACAAAAGAGACGGGCACGTTTTTGGAGATGTTGCAGATACCTGATGCATCAACAAGGAATGGATTGTTGCTGATGTAAATTGCTCCTGAGACGTTCAGGTTTGGAGAGAAGAAGCTCAGATCCTTCAGGCCAATATTGTTCGTTATGAAAAGGCTACCATTGATCTTTCTCAACGCCGTGAAGGCCTCCCGCAGAGCACCTTCAGTGCTTTTAGCTTTACGTGCACACCATGGCAAGGGGTTTGAATCAGGATCTGAAAGACAAGAATTGTAGAATTGTGTGAAAAGAAGTTGTAGGACAATGGCTACAAACCCCTACAACACAAATGTCAAAACTGCTACACAAAGATGGAGGGAAACCTAGAATGTATCAAAAAAAGTGGCATCTTCAATAGTATTGATGAAACAAGGTGTTATGATCAAGCAAATGCGTCCCTAAACACACCATGCCACATTCCGTTATGCTTAAACATTAGATGTGCAGCTGCATGCAGATAGGATAGCCACCCAACCCCAACCACCCACCCACCCACATACACACACACACACGCAA
>JAOWAW010149528.1:0-10222 GCA_028565695.1 Nicola tetela | reverse complement strand
AGAGAGAGAGAGAGAGAGAGAGAGAGAGAGAGAGAGAGAGAGAGAGAGAGAGAGAGAGAGAGAGAGAAAGAGAGAGTTGTATAGCCCTAAAGACTGCATATTTCACTGCCTTCTGATTGGCGGGACTGAAAGTATGGAGGAGGGTGGCTGTACCTTTGAGTTGCAGACACTCATTTTTCAGTGCTTCCGAGTTCTACATAATAAAGAATTACAGCGTAACGTCTGTATTACAGCCACCTCAGAACCCAGCTACTTCAAGCTTTCCGAGCTCGCAGTTCTATCAAAGGCTGATAGGTAGCAAATATCTCCGGTCTACGTGTCACATCCAACCTTACTTCATAACCATCCTCCTTGAAATCTTGCCAGCTTG
The DNA here is from genome assembly GCA_028565695.1 of Nicola tetela. NCBI lineage: Eukaryota > Metazoa > Porifera > Calcarea > Clathrinida > Clathrinidae > Nicola > Nicola tetela. The sequence continues at coordinate 9,852 of JAOWAW010149528.1, read as the reverse complement.
GAAAGGAACCACCGAACTCCTTTGGGGTTAATAACACACCAGATTGCAGAAGTGTTCTTCAAGGGTTTCGCCGATTCCTTGACTTCTGTGACTAAAGGCGAGACAAAAAGCTCCAGATTCCCATGACCGCGACAGTCCCATAACATATTACCACACCATGCCGTCGGCTTCAAAGCCACGTGACCCAAAAATATGAACAAGACAAACAGGTTCTACGTGCCCTTAAAAAGTGCCTTTCTTCTGACAATTCTATGGTTTTCCAAAGACAAAAGTTGCTTGTTGCTGGCAAGGCTCTGTGTCGCCCCTGGAGGTATGCTTTTCTGCCCTTATGGCTATTGTTTACTGCCTTCCCATAAAGCAAAACTTACAAAAGCGTGACTGGGGAAAACAACGCCAAGGGTTTTTACTGCCTCTGTCCAATGTAATAGCGATACCCTTGCCGATGTTGCTAGCCAGCGAGAAGTGGACGAAAATCCCCAATTGTCCTACCTTGAGGCTGTCCGCACTAGAAGTTCTATATCACATAACCGGGTTACTTGCGAGTGAGATGACTGGGGATAAGAAAGAGCACTTTTTTCTGCTCCAGAAGGCGGAGAAACAATAAAGCCAGGCTACGGAAAGGCGTAAATGTACCACAGTAAGGTAACTTGGAAAAGGAGAAACATAAGTCCTTCGTCAAGACCTAGCCAGCCCCACGCAACGGACATTGTATTAGTATAGAGAGTTTTCTCAAACTTTGAGTTCGGCTCTGGCTTCTGGTGAGCGTAGATTTTCACGCGTCATCGGGCATGGTGCGCAACCGAAGTGCACCTGCGAAAGCCCACTCTTCTACGATCTACTCCCTCCGGAAAGCTTCACCTCAAAGTGAGATGAAACTCTCTGTACTGCACAGCGTACCATCGTAGGCACAGCCTGCAAATGCCGTCTGGTATCCTGAGACTCTACCGCCTGTCCTGGGCCTTGGAGCGCAAAGGCCTCCAGGTAAGGTAGGGACCAGTGTAAGGCTTCTATTTATCGACAGTCCAGTTACTGTAACAGTCCATCGGCCAACTGCCAGAATCGGATGGTCGCGTTGCACCGTCTGTACAACAATTTACAATGTCCACTGTCCGCTAGAATGGTTGGCTGAAAGAAGATTTCTGCTTGTTTCCAGCGGGGCCGTTTCTCCAGAAACGACGAGAAAGATCGACGGGAGTTTGGCGATCGATTTGCCATGGCAACGCCAGCGTCTAGCATAGGAAATGACTGTTTTCGATCATCTACCATGCTGTTGCTCCAGCCTAAACACCTCAGATTTGTTCCTGGACTCTAAAGGCGCAGGCAATATGCCTGGGTAGTAAGTATCTTCGACGAAAATTGATACCGGGCTTGTTTATTTTATTCTCTCATCACATGCTGTCCTACACTGTCACTCAGTTTCTACACAGCTGATGAAGTCTGCTCAGTGGCTTCCAGCAATATCGTCTGCACAGTCAGTTGGGCCAGTCATGATCAATGTACCCCAAAGTATTATTCCATATGTTATTACCATAAATCTAAACTTTTAATGAACGAATTTCAAGAGCTGATAGCATCTGCTAACTAACCTGGTTAGGTAGGGAAGTCAGTGAAATTACAACTGTATAAATCCATAATGCCAAGGCACTTAAACTTCAGTGAAAAATAAACCAGACTTCCAATCAGTCGGGGTCACTTACAACTTAAATCAATGGGTTATATATATATATTTATTTATTTATTTATTTCACAGAATTTCACTTTCAAACAGCAAATATTTTTATTCACAGCGTTTTTGCGAGGTTGAGAGTGAACTTCTGTGAGCTGATAACTACCCCACCATCATGTCTTTCAATTTATTTATTTATTTATTTATTTATTTATTTATTATGGTCAGTCAGTGAGACAAATAAAACACAGACCCAGATCCAGGCCAAAAGAATCTGAACGTTATCCAGTGACTCAGAGATGAAATGTGGACTATAATCAACTACTGGCTAATCTGTATGCAATACTACAAATGAAATCATATTTAGGTTAATAAGAACGGTTTTAAAATTCAATAATATGCTATTGTCAACTATTTCCTCCTCATTGTCACTGCTGTCACCATCTTGCAGACCACTTTCATCCATCATGTTGTTCTCACAGGCATGGCACCCACAAACGTCGCTACAGGCTAAGGCGCTTCGTCGGCAGTAACATCGATTTCTCTTGCACTCACTCTGGCAGTTGAAACTTGTTGTTTGAAGAATTTGCTTACCCACCCCGTTTAAGCCATGTCCCAATTACATAAGGGGTACCCTGGGATAGATAGGTCTTGAAAAGTTTCTGATAACTATCTTTACATGCATCCGAAAGTAGAAAATAAAAGAAGGATTTTGACAAATTTTACGGTCTTTGGAGCAAAGGCACGCCACAAGAAGGTAGATTAAAAACGGAAAAAAACAGCATCTTCAAGCGCTTCAAAGGAACGGTTTCGCCCATAGCACATCTGCAGAACCCTGTTTATCTTTTCATTTCTCGTAAGGTAGGCTCTTACCTCTACTGGCTTTGCGATGAATCTGTCGATAAGCCAGTAAACCCCGTTCCTGGCACACAAATTCGGGAGGTCTTGGGTCGTTTTGAAGCAGGTCTGCAAGGAATATCATCAAGACCAGTAAGGCCGCTAAGGAGGGCCATAAGAGGAACTTGTTCACGCAATAAAAAAGCTACGTTGATATTTAACTTCCGTTCCTTCGAAAGAGCCGAAGGTTCGTCTTCCTCGACAATCGGCCATTTGTGTCTACCAACACTCCACCGAGTCCATGTAGCTACATACATGTAGGCCTACATGTTGTCGACAACACGTAGATCTACACGTAGGCCTTCATGTAGAGATCTGCGCGTGTACATGTAGACTTAGAGACGCCCAGGCCACGGCCAGAGTCAGACATGTACTCCGCCTTGCAGCTAAGTTTGTTTCCCCCGTGTCCGGGCCCGGGCGTGATTGCGGTGACGTTAGCATTTGATTGAATATTTGTCACGTGCCAAGGTGGGTCTGGGGCACTGGTCGTGGTACGGTCGCCACTTTGTGCTTTGCAAGCGCCACCTGTACTGTGCCCAGTCATTCGTGATTTGCAACAAATGAACCTGGTGATCACCATATATACGTGGTCGTACTTCTTCAACTTTTGCCATCGCCAATGGCTTGTTCGTTGGTTAACTCCAAAATGAACTAGCAATGGCTGCATATCTGCAATCAACACAACCTGGTAGAACGAGGGCATACGACCTTGATTTGCGCTGGACGGCTATCTTTGCCATAGTTGCGAGGAATGAGTCCATCCCTGACGTTGCTCAGCGCTGTGGCGTGGCATCTTCTACGGTTTTCAATTGGTGGTTTCGCTTTCTCGATAGCGGTGATGTAGCGCATGGCTGCAGAAGTCATAGATGTACGGAAAGAATTCTGGACGAGTACTCAGCCTTGTTCCTGCTGACATTGTTGGAGGAAACACCTACTCTTTTCCTGTCTGAGATTTGTGAACGACTTGAAGAAGTCGCTGGTTTTAGCGTTGATCTCAGTACAATTTGCCGTACATTACAACGACTCAACTAGTCAAGAAAGGCTGTTCAAACGTTCGCAAAACAGCGCTGCTCTATATGCAAGGGGAACTTCGTGAATGAGGTCATGATGGCTTTGCCGATCAGAGTTTTTGTATGGGTCGATGAATGTGGGTGCCAGTGTCGTGACAGTTTCAGACACACAGGCTGGGCGCCTGTTGGCATCAGACCGACAAGATCCAGGCATTTCAGGAGAGAAGAGAACGTGTCGTGTGTTTGTCTGTCATTGCTGCAGATGGCATCGTGGCTTTGGAAATAATGGATGGCCACGTAAATGGAGATGGCTTTATTCAGTTTTGCGGTCTTCAACTCTTTCCCGGAATGATTCCCTTTGACGCTAAACTGCAAAGCCGCTCTGTCGTCTTAGTGGAGAATGCGTCCATCCACCATGTTTCTGCCGTTCGGCAACTGTTCGAAAAATCTGGCGTGTTGCTCATCTTCCAACCAGCCTACAGCCCTGGCTTTAATGTCGCGGAGCTTGTTTTCGCGTATGACAAACGGGAGTTAATGAATTACGGAGATATGGAGCTGGAAGGATACCCTGCAGAAGTGTTGATGAACGTTCTCCGCCATGCATTTTACTCCATTCCCAAAGAGTTAGCTGTACAATTTGTTTATCATTGTGGCTATGAGTGAACTGTACATAGGCATGTTAACACACAAGCATAGAAGCCACACAGACAATACCTACCGCATCCCTAAATGAATACTCTGTTTCAAATAATCACGAGAAACACAGTACAATCAACGACAAGGGATAAATTCTTTTGATTTCAGTTTCGAGTATAGCGTAACATAAGCGTCATTGAGTCACCTCTGACAAATTCTTCAGCTCGTCGCAGAGCGTACGACGTTGGTCTTCAAAGACATCTTGTTCAATCGCACCCATCTCAACTAACTCTTTAATTTCCCGCAGCTGTTTTAGGAGCCGCTCTCGTATTGACTTCCTGTGTTCATGTAAGTCCGGATACGTACCTGCGGGAGGGACAAGATTGGCATTTGCCGGATTTGATGCAGGATCCGATGACAGGCTTGCGGGCGGCCGATACCCGAAGAACCTCTTCTTTGACGGCTCCTCGACACTTGCCTTTCCTTGTGAAACCACGAACGCCCAAACTTGAAGCTGCTCTTCGCTATACAACTTGTTGCGATGTCGTTGCCTGAGCTCGTCCCGTGCTCGCACCTTTTGTTCCATGAATCGTATGTTGCTTGCCGATGATTTGCTCGATGCATGGGCATGTGCACCAACAGGCTCAGTGCTTGGGGTGCAACTTCCAAGAACCTGTACTTGGTCGCCGAGCGCTGATTCTGAAGATTTAAGCTCAGCTGACATGTGAATAACAGCGCGCCTACTGCCAGTCTTCACAGGGTCATGCATATGCATTGATTACATTCTTGGAATGTCGTCGTCCGCGTCAATTTCCATCTTCTGCCCTTTAAAACCGTGTCCAGCTGTGAAATATCCCAGCTTTTGCGAATGGTTCTTCGACTGTACAGGACAAGCGTCCTTTATTATTGCGTTGAAGTCGTTTATCTTGAGGAGAGGAGAACGGCAAAATTGCACTTCGTCGAAGTTCCGCAGCTTCTTCCCGTCTACAATAGATAACTGAAGGCGGTGCTTAAAGACATCACTAGCAGCCATGACTCCAGAAAAGTAACACCGCTGCACAGTGAAGCCTAGGAGTTCTAACCTCCTCGAGGAAGAGGCGAAATCGAAAAGGCACAACACACAGCTCTATGGCTTGCCACGTGGTATGTGTCTTTCGATTTGAGCCACAGCGAAGGCCATGCTTGAGTCGTTCAAGGCATAAAATTGCACCTGAACTTTGGACACGACGCTATGGCTGGCAGACGCAAAAGCAGCTTGAGCAACAGCTCCACGAATGTGGTCTTGTTCAAGTGCATGTCTGTTTCGTCGTTAGGAACTCCTCCATAGTATTAACGTCAGGTTCGACAACGTTGAATAAAAGCACAAAGAGAATGCTCATCAAATCAATTGCTCCAAGTTCAACCAGCATGCACACATACAGATGTATGGCAAAGTCTTTTTGTAAAGCATCACCACTGAAAATTAAATTACTACCTAAGTTCCAATGAAAAAATAAATTGTATTTCCAAGTGACCAACAAGAAACACTTCTCTACCAAGATCATCCGTATAAATAATAGCACTGGGACGGGACAGCATACGTTCGAATTCTGGGCTGTGGTTCAGCAGTGTAAAGTTCAGAATCACCTGGATTTGTTCAAATGCATGAAGTGAAATTCTAATTCAACACTGATGTCACCGCATTCCACGGGCGCAGCGGGTTTTTGTCAACCGTGATTACAAACTTAGTTGCAAGGCAGAGTATACAGCATCCACTAAGATAGTGCGGCCAAGCCGGGCGTGCACCATTTTAATTTCCCCATATCCGGACTGGTCTTAAACCGGGTGAGTAGAAGCAACAGGTTGTGTCATCCACATGCACTTTACGATGAGAGTATCATAGTCTAAAATCCAGCCATGTTCACAGGGAGATGCAAGTGTTGGCTGTGGCTGAAGGGAATGGTGCCGAACTGCAGCTTGCCAATTTGCTTGCTGTACATGAAGTCACAAAGCATCCTGGGTTGGCTGTAGAAAAGTGGACTCACAGCGTTTTGCACAAAAAAATGCATACCTCACAGCATTGACACTTCCACTGCTGTAACCGTACAAAGCACAAAAAAATTTCTCGCACATATCAAACAACTTTGAGTCTGAAACAAACTCCTTACCCAGTGTCTGCATAGCCAGCAGAAAGTGGTCATTGTGCTGGACAAGTTGAAATGGGAGAACTTTGCTTTTCCCGACGAACGTGCTTGTTGTGTCACAACCGGTAAGCGTATGAAGGCCCAAAAGGGCTGAACACATTGGTCGTCCCAGCTTAGCAACAATGCCATATATATCAATGTAGCACTTTCTTTGCTTTGTACCAGTAAGAAACAAGATTCGTGCTGTTATGTCAAAGTAATGGGCAGTTGCCAGCAAAGGTACATCCGAATCAGGAGACTTGATGATGATTGTTTGATTGCCAGCAGTGGCTGCGTGCGCTGCATGAAGAATCAGTCTGGTATCATGCAGCTTCTTCATGAGAACAGTGATGAGCTTCGACTTTCTCACTGAGCACTGTTGCATTGTCCTGAAGTGCCAAACGAACGGATGAAGACCCGTCAGACATACAGGGATTTGCCACCACCAGCCAAAGCAGAGGCAGTATATGCTTGGGTTGGCCATTCTGATGCAAGGAAGTGCAGAAGGTTCTCTTTGTTTGTCGGATGACTCAAAAACTTCTTCCACTGTATTGGAGTTCTTTTGGTAGAAGACAATACAGATTGTACTTGCACGCGAATACTGCCATCCTTTGTTCGCCGGTGGCGCTCACATGACTTTATGGATTTCTGTACATACCTGTCATGACAAAGTCAACACAAGAACATGACTCCCGAAGATTCACAGTTAGTATTTCGAGTACTAGTTTTGCGACATCACGAAAAGTTGCTGCTTGTTGCACAATAACTAGCAGTACAGCCATCGCATCTATCATGACAGCAGCAGTAGAGCTGACATCTTCTGGTTAGTCAACACCTTCGTCCAGCATGTGCTGCAGTATCTTTGACTTTGCAGTTTTGGCTGGTTGTCCATCACCTTTTGCCAAGGACAAAGGCAGAGGTCCTAGCTCGTAACGCAGCACTTCTCAGTGCAATGTTGAGAAGACGAGTCTGAACAATTACCATCATTGTGGCAAATAGACTTCTGTCTGCTCCCAGAACAACAATATGTACAATCAATAGTTAGGTAAGACTGTTACAGCATGCTTGCAAACGTCTTCAGGCAAAGCTGAAAAAGTTTGTCATAGAAGCCTGTAATAGGATTTTCACCTAAGCGATTTTCCATAAAGTTCTTCAGAGCAGATTCTCCCTCCCCAAAGGCCCTGAAACAGTCATTTTGTACTTCACGTAAAATTGTTGAATTAATACTTTAATAGCTACAAGCATTGAACTTTAATGACACATTTATCCCAAAGCTTCCCTTCAAAACAAGTGAGACTTCTCACACCAGGTTCAAGCACAGTTTACGCAACTCAAGTTGCTTTTGTCACCACCAACTGTCAATTAACTAAAAAGAGGAAGAGAGGAGATAGATGAGGGTAGAAAGGGGATAAGGCAGGTGCTCATTGATTGTTTAGAATCATGTGATCTGCGGTTGTCGGGAGAAATGGGTGCATGCTCGGTAAAAGGGAAAATGGAGGGTACATTTTGTTGTCAGGTATGCCACTAGATGCATGCATGCTAATAGTCTGGTATGTGTGTGCTGCTGGATGTGTATGCACGGGTGTGCATCATGTAGTATGTTACAGCCATTGATCATGTGTGTATGTACATGTAGGTGTGTGTTAACTGTTTTGCATTCAGGGTTTGCAACAACGCCAAATGTAATATTACAAAGACAAGTAACCGCTTCAAATGGATGATGAAATGACTGCAATGTGGAAAGCACGAGTTGAACCTCCTTTTCACTGCGCCGGACAGCGAGCAATTTGACCAGCTTCCTTGTGGTGCGGAGGTGGTATGTCTAAGCCTGTCAAGGTCTTGCAAACACGAGTCACAGCTGAGCGCTCATGAGCTGTACCAATCATCGATGTACTGTGCCCGGTTTGTGACGGGTGAAGTCAATGATATCACCCTTTGTCTTGCTGTCATAATTCAAGCTTTGCTCGATTGACTGCTTCTGGTGAGAATGCTCTCCCGTCATTACGCTGAGCAACAAATTTTTTTCTTAAGAGCTCAGCATATGCAGTTGGATGGGTGTCTTTGAGACAAGTCATTCCCTTCCAGTACAAGGTCATGTATCGTGATTAATTCACTCGGCAAACATCCATGGCCGCATAGCCCGCAGACATATACAGTGTTGTGGCCAGTTGCCTTCTCTTGTTGACCGGATGAAAGCTAGTAAGAGCTCTACCATTGAAATGTAGCTGCTACAGAAGGTAAAGAGTGGGCCATGTTTCTCAGCACAATATTCACCATAAGCTGCCATCTACACCTTCAGCTTGGATTCTATGCCTTGTTTCTTTCAATTTGAGTACAAAAACATTAAAGATCAGACTTCATTGAGTTAAAAAACTAACTATTCTAGTCCTTCGGTAGGAAAAAGGTGAAACTAACCGTGGATCCTGGTCGAAGGGCCTATTCCGCGGCCTCACCCACGCTTGGTTACCATGGATATCAATGGGCTTTTCCTGCCTTTACAAAATCTGCATTTTCTCAGCAATGGCCTCGCTACGCCTCTGGAAACAGAGACAGTTCGACTTCGGACGACCGTCTCTACAAGTTCTACTGGGTCACAGCTTGTTGGATGTCGGATGCAACGTCGCTCTCAAACGGAGCAACTTTTCGTGTTTGGGCCGACGGACTATTAACAAAATTTCGTAAGATATTTAATTTCGTAAATTTCGTAATTCCAAGAAAAATGACTAAATGAAGTATCTTATGAAATTTTGTCTCCCAGTTGAAGACTGCAGTACAGTGGAACCTGTATAATGCGGGCCGTCAAGGGACTGGAACCACATGCCTCTTTTAGAGAGGTGCCCCCACTGCAGAGGTCCAACCCGGTCAGCAACCCCTGGCACATACATGTACACGTGACCTAGCTCCCGTACCGACAGTTTTCATGTTCCTCTGCTGTATAAGAAGAAAATTTCGATCGGAATTTAATTTCGCTCAATTCGATCACCAAAGAGATTGGTCGAAATTAAATTCCGATCCAGATTTTGTTCCCATATTGAATACACAGCAATCAATACGACTGCGTACTCACTGGGCGTATTCGATTACAGGCGTGAATCGGTTCATGAACTGATTCGCGTTCTCAAAAGCCTTTCCACTTAATCGAACAGTACGTCTAGGGTTCTGCATGACGAAGGCGGTTAACCATGACAACGGAAATGGCGATTGATATTTCGGAGCTTGATCGATCGCGCTATCTATCCGGCTAGGATGCCCACATGCACTCAGCCTTGAGAGGTGAAGATGGATCATCATGAAGTGAGTCGCGGGAGTTGGCTCGTCCTTCTGAAATGGATTTTTCAATGGCTGCTGTCGTGTGGCTGATGATGGAGGAGGACGACGATGATCTTATAAACTTGCTCATGGCAGATGGAAGCATAGTTCCTCTTGCTCTGTTGCTGGCATTCTTCCGGCGAAAGAGAGTCCCTCGGGTTAGTAACTTTGC
>JAOWAW010149517.1:0-10223 GCA_028565695.1 Nicola tetela | reverse complement strand
CACCCCCACCCTCCTCCCCGATCTTTTTCACAAGACAGACCAAACTCATCTCTTCAAGAAGCAAGCCCAAAGAGCGGAAATTGATGCCGAGAGGGCTTAGCAAATGGAGAAGGCCAAAGGTGAGAAATAGCAATTTCTAGCATTGTTAGCAAGTGATGCCATACAGCTTACCGCCGACGATTCCCAACCCTTCAAGCAAGCCGTCATCGAGCACGTACTCAGAAGATCGAGCTCTAGAAACACCTCCCATCTAATCACAAGGCGAAGAATGAAGAAGGCAGACATCTCCACGTCAAGCTACACTGCCCAATGTGTGTCTCGGTGCTCATGCAAAAAGATGCACGCTTCCCCAAAACAAATACTCACAAACATCCCCGGAAGACATGCATCTGCCAGTGGATCGAAGCCCGTACTGAAATGACGTTGCTGCTTCCATTGCAAATGCGCTGTCTCCTCTTGGCCTATAGAAGCAGTTGATGCACCAGATGGAGAGGCACTACAATACCGAATCACTGGAGGTAACGCTGACAGATTGTCCCAACCTCTGTCGGTTTCATTAACACCCTCCATCCCCCTATAAGGCTCAGGTAAAGCAGAGCCTATACGAAGATCCCGGTGTCAAAGGCACGGACGCAACAACGCAGCGTCCTCCTGAGATTTATTCTTGTGCCAAAGTCTTCCGCAATTTTAACAGTTACCGCCAGAAACAAGAAATGTTAAATCATCGGCGGCCACGACATCAACACCTCGACCTATCACTCGACATATTCCAACGCCTGCTCACTGGGATATATCCCTGAGCGATCGACATGATCGATGACCAAATCCCACCGACAGTGCTGCAGCCGCGCTGTTGCATTTCAACATGTGTCGTCTTCATATCTGATCTACTAGTACTCAGTACTGATCTACTGTACTGGCATTTTCGTACGTATAGCGTAAGACCTAGAGCTACAAGATCTCGATGGTAACACTCATGGTAACAGTCTCTCCATGATCCATTGCATAACAAAATGGCGTCAAAACTTCCCCGTTTTCGTGTAGATAGAAGTAGATAGACCAACCGACCTACTCTACGTGACACAGAGTACAGTCGGACATAATATATTTGATTCTGAACTACGTGTTGATATCGTCTTGCGGCTAGGCTGTGCTTTGCTACCTACTTCTTACATCCTGTTATCTGTGGCAGTCGCTGCCACAGAGAACTTTGTAGTCGTAGTAGTCTAGGCCTCAGCTGGTCAGCTGCAGGTGTCTGGCAGTTTGGCAGACAGCTGGAAGCTATGGACCAGCTTCATGTCCAAAAAAACTAATTTTTGCAGCTGTCCAAGAATGAGAGTCGACCGTCCTTATTAAAAAGGATCTTTGACTACACGACCTAAGTAGCGAACGAACTAGCAAGTTTGTACTTATTATACTAAGGGCAACTCTCTTTCTTGTAGCGAAAGTTGGAATGGCTGAGTCCCTGGAGGGCGCGGATGTTAACATGGAGAAAGGCGTAAGTATGCTAGCGTAATACGTGCTGTTGGATGCAGGGCCCATAGTAAGGGTTTTCTCGTGTCTTCAGTCTACCACACCCAGCGCGAAGAGCTCGACTGGAAACCTGTTGAGCGATGGGGACGGAGCTCTTCTGTCTAAACTGGTGGAGGAAGTTCAGAGTTCTACTGTTGCGCTGCTAAGTGCTGGGCCGTCCAATAAACTGCACGCCATGGAAAACCTCTCAGGTGCATTTCTGGAGGCCTGTCGCCGGGAAGTGGATGTAAGTGAGAATGTAAGAATGGCAGGATGGAAGAACAATCTTTTAATATGAAGAGAAGTTCCTAGCACACTAGTCGCAAGAAATTTTTCATGAGACTTCCTGCCAAAACTGTCTCAGGCTTCATCAGTCATAAAAGACAACGCTCACTCTATAGAAATGTCACATATTTTTCAATTCAAATTATCGTATTATTATATCTCAGTCTTTTTTCCTGACCGCGCTGATATTTTTCAACCTCAGTCCAAAGTGAAAAAAGGGTCATATTTTTGCAACATAGCCAAACAAACTCGTAGACTACTCTCACTGACTTGTGGATGAGACTGACACTGAAAGCCACACAAGGACACAGGAAGGGTCTCTTCTGTAGCGTGTGCATCCTACCAGGATGGTGCATACTGTTTTGATTTCCATTCTCAATCCCAGCCTCAAGGACATCAGAGATAGCTTAAGGAAAGAAAGCATCATTATTTTTAGAAATGAACAAGCACCCACATTGCCCACCCTCAAACGGACATTGTTCATTTTAAATAAATTGGTGAAGAAAACGGATTACCCTTAGCCATACAAGACAAGGGAGTAGAAAGCTGGGATGCTGATACTATCATGTTGTAAGTGTGAAGGCCTGCCACCAAGTGTCAAAAAAACTGCACAAAGATGTGATGATGCGTTTCTACACATGATATCTAATGTACTGTTTATGCTGTGTGTCTACAAACGATTCAAAGTGCAAGTTGTATGCTATCAAGATTATGAGTTACAAGGCTTACGCATTCTGGGAGAGCAGTGAATAAATTAGTATTTCTTCTCTCACTACAAATATTTACAAAAATTAATTCACATTGCAAATAGAGTTGATGGAATGTATTATGTGTAGGGCTGTTGATAAAGTAGATGTTGCTATGGTGATGAGAGGCCCGATAAATGTAATACCCCTTGTCGGGCTCAGTAGGAACTGAGGATGGGTTCCTCCCACGACATCCATCTGTCTGTATGTGGGTGTGTCACAGGGAATTCCCCCTCATTACATGTAGCTGTATTGACACCCCAGGGCTGCCAAAAAGATTGGGACATTTTGCAAGAGTTTGCATCGTCAGGGATTTTGCCAAGACTTCGAAAGACTGGCTAAGTTATGATGCATATCAAGTGATGAGTGAGCCAATTCGTGATGCAAGCATGTTTGGAGGTGGTGAACAAATCAACATTAATGTTTGCATGAATGGTTAACAAATCATGAAAATAGTACTAATTACTCATCCTATAAAATTGTTCAATGAAATGTTGGGACCAGAGAGTGAGAAACAGTTGTGCTTCGCTCAGCCGTCCTTCATAGTCCGTAGGCCAAGGTTTTCGAATTTTGAACTTTTGTTCTGACTTTGAGGGTACAAGAATTTCTTGTTATGAGATCACTGAGATGGTGGCATAGACCCTAGAACCACTTGTTGTCATCTCTGATTTTGTCTGAAAGGTTGGAAAAACAGGCCTTGAAGTTACAGCTCTGGTTGCCATGGCAATGCAACACAAATTTGAAAATTTCAGCTGTTTGGGCAAAGGTTTTGACACCCTGTTTTCTCAGGCTACTCAATTCAAGTTGTTCTAATGGTGTGTAAAGTTTGTTTGTTATCTGATTGAGGGAACTGAGATGGAGAACAAAATTAGTCTTGCTTTAGAGACATCACTCTGGGATATATACTGATAGAGGAAGTCACTGGCACCAGAGACAATGTTCTTCATCACACCGGAAAGGCAATACTGAGATGTCCGCAATTGCAAAGCATGTCATTAACACTGGCCATGAGGTACACTGGAAACCCAGGATTTTGAAGAAAGAGAGCAAGCTGGTAGAAAGAAAAGTGCATGAGGCGCTAACTATTCACAACATAGCAAAGCGAGGAAAGGACAACTTGATGAATCAAGACAAAGGCATGAAATTCAGCAACCTGAGGCTCCCTTGAACAACACTTCCGACTACACTTTAGAACAGTCGACAAGCTATGAAACTGATTTACACCTTATCCAAAACACCCCTCTAAATAACCACGCACGCATTCACACCTCATTATTCATTTAACGGCTTAAAAAACTACCTAACACGAAACACACAGCATAAAAAGCCCAAGCATGACTGATAAAGCACCAAACTCATTTTGCCTGACGAAGACTTCAGTAAAGAAGTCAAAAACGTCGCGTTTTCATGAAGAACTTTGTCTCTGGTGTCAGTGACTTTCTCTATCAAAATTAGTCTTGCTATAGTATACTATAGTAGTACACATATGTACATATACATGTCTGTATGTAGTATATGCATCAGTATAGAGCAGTATTTATCTATATATCATGATGGCAAATAGTTCAATATCGTTAGTGTCCACCCTTGTGGAGAAATACATCTTTTCTTTAATGTGTTTAAGTAATGTTATCCATGGTCACTGTCAACGTCTGTGTCTGAGTCATTCAGTACAGCAGGCTCACACTCATGGTTTGTGTCTTTACATTGCGACTGGTGACATCTGCACGTGTCTATGCAGTCCAGGTTCTGCTGACAGCAAGAGCAATGGCTGTCCTTGCAACCAGTTGCACAGCCACAGAGGATAAACTCTAAAAGAGCAGAAGGTGCTGGTTCTAATCGTACGCAATCAATTTGTAGATGATGTTGACTTGGGTCAGTGAACCAGCCTTGACGAGGAGTGCTTGGTGGTGGAATTCCTGGCAATGCTTCCAAAGAATGGTGCCAAATGCCAGCCTGATGATTTGCCCTACAGGCATGCATGTAGAGAGCATCCTGACATGGCTGTAGGGAGCAAGATGATGGAGACCTACGACAGAACATCTTGTAGTGCATCTTGTTTATGGACTTAGATGATTGTTTACCATACAGCATGCAGGTAAACTCCTTAATGGCAAAGATTTCTGCAGATAAAGGCTCAAATGACTGTGCAAGAGACGTCATTGCTTTCCGTGCCAGGCTTCCACTCGAGTTATTCTTACAAATCAGTTGAAAAGCTAGCTTCTTCCCTCTTTCACAAAAAGCGCTTGTTGAATCACAACCGGTCAAATTGTGCATGCCTACCAAAGCCGTGCGAATGGGCTCTCCAAGACGGTTTGCCATGGCTGTGAGGTCAAGGAGATGGACATTACATCCAGTCCCTGTTAAGAACAACAGGTTGTCACTGATAGCATGGCTAAAGCAGCAAGCAAAAACAGCCACATCTGTGTCTGAGACTTGATAGTTATTGAGGTGAAGCCTTCCCCTGCTGCATGCGCAGAGTGCAGCAGAATTTGTGCATCTGCTCCCTCCTGGTTGGAGTGCAGGTCTGGACACTTACTGGGTGTGGTACTCTAATTTCACAAATTTTCGGTGTGCATTTATTTTCGCTATGACATTTTCATACCTAAATTAAATGTACACCTAAAATTACTAACCCAAGTATGCATACGACAAGTGCCAGGGCAAGGGCGATGGGCATAAGACACCTTCATCTCTGTTCAACATGCACATACATGACTGCTCAAAGCCTTACCGCTGTACCAAAAATTTGTGTATACCAAAATGCTTTTGAGTGGCTTATACCGAAAATTTTATCACACCAAAAATTTGTGAAATTAGAGTATGGCCATTTTAGTGATAGTTCAGCAAAGACATTGAGATCCACTTGTGAGGTACACTTCTTCATTGGTTTTGTCTTGGTTTAATGTGCACTGAGATGACAGACTTTCTAGTATTCTGTGTCCTGTGTAATTCATGTAGCAGAACCTGTGATAGTGGACCTCTCTAGCTATCACACCGGATATACTTCGTCCAATGGCCACTTGTATTTGCTGGTCTTGCCTCACATCTGCTGCATGCAGTATTTTGGCAGCTGAATTTTCAAACTCACACTCACTAGTTTTTTTGAAGAACATTCTTGTGACCAGGCAGCTGCTTGTTGATTGTTTCGCAAAACACGCAGGTCTTCCTCCCAGGCTCCACCACTGGAGCAGACAAACTGGACTGCATTGCTGGTCAGTGCTTGGTGGCTGATTCTGCCACGGTAGAGTCTCCTGTGTGCTGAGAACTACCACTAATAGTCGTTTTTGTACTAGAGCAGATTGCAGAAGCCACAGCTTCTTCCTGCCTATGAAGAAGAGTAATATTTGTAAACTTCTGGTAACACTTTCTGCGGAAGCCTCCATATTCCAGCCACACCTCTTGATTGCAGAGAGTGCCAATCTTGGCCAGGTTATCCGCAAGGGTTACATTTCTGCTTTTGCAAATGATTCGCACTCTTTGCCATGTGGTGACCGTGAAGGGTTTCACTTCATCCTTGCAATCACAAACATGTATTAAACACCTCAGCTGGCTTATCCATGGCAATTATGCTTCCTTCATGCGCATTGATCACAAGCCTGGGCCTTGGGGTTGGTCCACTAGATGTCATGAGGACCTCTAGTCTTGAAAAGTCAACTAGCACTGCCCTTCAAGCTGCAACAAAGCCCATAGATTGCTACGATGATAAATGTTAGAGCTGTGCTGCTGCAAATAAAAGCTGCTGCTGCAAAGCCACTGCTGTAAAAACTGCTTCTGAGACATGAGCTTGTTTCAGAATCGCCACTATAGGTCACTATTCAGCTGGCTCCTCTTTTGCCTTTGTCTTGCCGGGACCACATTCAACTCTCTGGACAATGATGTACGTAATGTGATATCATCAAACGGCTGGCCATGGGCTAGCCACATGGTCGTGCACATCTCCTTGTGCATGCATGTGCAAGCGTATCGGTGTCTCTTAATGGCGGCTCTCCACCAGTGAGTGAGGAAAGAAAGTCGCTCATTCGTGGTGTTTCAGAAAGTTGTCAACTTGACAACAACCGGAATCTTACTCAGAAGTGTACCGGGAACAACCCTGGTGAATAAAATTGTTGTACCCTCAAACTCGGAACGAACTTTTTTTGACGCTCTTTTTCAGTCAGTGGCCCACGGACTATCACATTTGGTGGTTTCTTCTTCGAAAACATGGTTTCCTGCACAATAGTGTTCAAGGCCATATGGCCTAGTGCACTCTCAGGCACTGAACTTCCTAGGATCGAGACAGAGAGGCGTTATGCATGCCCATATGACAATATTCATGCTTCCCATACCCATGATATTAGCATCGATTTCTCTTGGCAAAAGGTCCAAAATGTTTCTCCTGGGTCTGCAATAATAGGAAGGGCTTGTGAGGGTTCCACATGCATATACCACTTGTATTGCCACACACACATGCGCGCGTGTGCGCGCGCGCACACACACACACACACACACAAGTGAAACATCGACAGTGGGGCTACTATGATGCTGTCTACAGAAACTCTGGGATTAATGGTTACTGGCTCATCCAAAATTCTGATGAGGTGTCCCATTTGGTGTCCAAAGCTAACTCCCAGGGACCTGTTATCTCTGTACACACGTATGATTTTAGCACCCTTTATACCAGCCTACCCCATAATGAATTGAAGGAACGCATTCCCAAATTGACCCGGGATGGCTTTAAGGATTTGTGTATGAGGTACATTAGTATTGATAATTCATTCTAGGCAACGTGGACAAACAGCAGAAGGCGAAGCATGCTACTCCTTTCCTCTGGGGAGGTAATTGAGATGCTTGGGTTCCTCTTGGATAATGTTTTCATTCAGGTGGGCAACCGGGTGTTTCAGCAATGTATTGGCATTCCCACGGGTAAAAACTGTGCTCCCCTCCTTGCTGAGTTACTTCTGCGTGATTATGAAAGTTCCACCATGGTACGGTTTTCTTGGGCAGGGAAATCCCCTGTCTGCATGGTCCTTTGAGTTCACAGGAAGATACATGGAGGACCTCAGGGTTGTTTATAGTTATAAACAACCCTGAGTTTGAAAAAGCAATTGAGAAACAAGTGGCACAGGCGTATGTAACCCTCGCAGTCCCTTCCTACATATGGTAGACACAGGAGAAAATGTAGTCACCATGGCCAAGAAATATCGATGCTAGAATCATGAGTCTAGGGGAAACAGGATTCATGAAAACGGGACATACAACAGATCCACCAGCCCGGCATGCATTGTCCCGCTGCAATGTCTCGATCCAAGTAATACTACGTGTAGTACGTTTGTCACTGTTGCCAAGAGCGTACACTGTACAACCTTATATGGTTTTGGCGGTAAGCCATGTTTTCAAAGAAGAAAGCACCACCAACTGTAAAGGATGGCATAAAGAACAACCCTTCCTCACACCCCAGCCCAAAAACATCATACTTTTATCGGATATGTATATACCGGTATTTTGTCAAAACATCACTCTTCACGAGCACAAATATAAATTTGTTTGACAATGTTTCGGTTGGTCAGCTCAGATCTTCGGCTGGCAAATATAACCCTTTGACAATACATGCAAACGATGATATCGATTCACTGGTCATCAGTTGGTGAGTTGCCTGGCCCAACCTCAATTGACAGATGTATCAGTTGATGCGTTTCCATAAACATCACGAAGCAGCTCAGTCATGACATTTACATCAAAATGTGCATCATGTTTTCAAAGAAGAAAGCACCACCAACTGTAAAGAACGGCTGAAGCAAAGAACAATCCTTCCTCACTCCCCGGCCCTAAAACTTCATACTTTTATGGGATAAGTATATACCAGTTTTTAGTCAAAGCATCGCTCTTCACCATTTGTTTGGCAACTTTTCGGTTAGTCAGCTCCCATCTTCGTCAAGCGAACTTGATAACCCTTCAACAATTCATGCAAACAAATGATATCGATTCACTAATCATCTGTTGGTGAGTTGCCCCGCCCAACCTCTATCGACAGATGTATCGACTGACATGCTTGCATCATGGATCAGCTCGCTCATGACATGTAGGTTTAGATCAACATGTGCATCACCAGGCTTGTCGCTCAATACGCATCATGACTTGGTCAGTCCCAATGAAAACCCTTGCAAAATGTCTTGGGTTGTCACACGGTGTGTGCCAACCCAAGACAGTTGCCAAAAGAGTAGGTTACTCTGTTTGAACAATGTAATTGGAGGGGAGGGGGGGGGGGATCGTGGCCCCCTTAATTGCAGCCCCGGGATGAATTCATAGACACACACACACACATGGACGCACAATAATATCTGTGGGAACCCATCTCCAGTCCCTGTGGGCCTGACTCAGGTTAAATATACCCTTCCAAACTTTCCCTTAAAGAAACCACTTTGACAAACACAAAGCAACATACTTAGATAGACTACTTGAAATAAGGGATGGGAAACTTGTTATGTCTCTATACAATAAACGGAATGATTTTCCCTTTAAGATCCAGAATTATCCCCATATAGATAGTAACGTTCCTTGCATGCCTACATATGAGGTTTACATCAGCCAACTCATCAGGTTCACTAAAGCATGTGATAATTATTCGGATTTCCTGGCACGCCATCATGGGTCGGTCCATACCTTACTTGCCCAGGGTTTCCAATGAGGGCTCCTATGTAGGAAGTTTAAACAGTTTTATAGGACCCATTTTTGCCTTATTACACGTTACTCCTACTCGTTTACACAACATCTTTGTGAGGGCATTGATGGTCAGACTTAGTGTGGTCTTGGTGGGATGGCTGCATCCTGTTGGTTGGAGTACACGGTAACCCACACTGACCAGCCTGTCCTTTCACTGGTGTCCCCTTGCTCTCTATCAGTCTTTATTATTATTATTATTATTTATTTTATTTTTTATTATTTTTATTTTGTTTATTTTTATTTTTATCTTATTTTTTATTTTTATTTATTTATTTATTTTCTTTAATTGTATTAATTTGTGTTATTATTATTTTGTCATTCTTTTCAATTTTTTTCTTTATTTTTATATTATTTATTTTATTCATTTTTTTTGGTTATTACTTTTTCTTTTCTTGTTTTTTTTAATTTATTTTATTTTATTTTAATACTTTTTTTATAACTTCCTCTTTCCCCTCTTCTATCACTATGTCATCCCAACTGTATATGCGATGCAGCGTATGCGAATGGCGCATGTGTTGCGGTGTATGTGAGATAAGGGCATGCGTGATGTGGCTTAGGCGATAGATACATGTGTGATGTGGTGCGCGAGTGATGTGGTGCATGTGGTTTTCATGTGTGAGACAGCATACGAGCAGTTACAGTTATAATGTGGTGCAAGCCTGTCTTTCAAGTTAGTTTGAATCTTGCCACTTTTCCATATACGGCCCTGGGACCTGCTGCTATGTCTTCTTTCTGTCTCGATTAGGTCCCAAAATGGATTGGGCTTAGTCTTGTAGTAGTGTTGTAGATTTTTTGCTCTCTCTCTCTCTCTCCACTGTGGTTTCTGTACAGACTGGCAGTGATTGACTGATGAACAGGCCAATTGCTGCTGCTGTAATTTTCATTTCGCTTCTTGTCTTTCTGTGTGTGAGATGTGCTCTGTTGCTTACACCTTTCTTTTTGAATTGACACACACACACACACACACACACACACACA
>JAOWAW010149516.1:0-20944 GCA_028565695.1 Nicola tetela | reverse complement strand
GAGAGAGAGACCGGCAGACAGACAGAGCCTTTCGTTTATGACTCACTCGTTATGGCCACTTGGTGGTTTGTCTCCGACCTTCCTTGCCAATTCCTTTATTGTCCGTAGCCATTTGGTTACCACCACTCAGGGCCTTGGTCAAGCAGCTGTTGCTGCTGTCCCCAAATGCCCTCCGCAGTGGACACGAAGATCCGAGTTGACGATTCAATGGAAATAGGTAAACAAAGACTATAGACGCTCCTAAGTAACCCCGCGCCTGTATTGTTCTACAAAAGAGCCTAAATCATGCGAACTACAAACTGGCTCTTTCGTCCTGCATGCTTGTCGACGTCGAACTGCGACCTAAGTTGTAACGCCAAGCTCACCGAATCGAGCGCACTTGACGTGTTCCATGGCCATGTTTACGTACGCGTAGATTCACGTTTAAGCCAGTCCGGCCTCAAGGTTTTGCTACGGGACAACTGTTGCTATACATGTTGTACACGAGGGGTGAAGCCCAAGAGTGCATCGCCAGAGGACTAGCGACCTGGGCAAGGCTTTGAGCTAGACAGATACAGATGGTGTGAGGGCTGCATCGATACCGCAAATTTGTATCCTCAGACTGCATGGCAGGACATTTAAAACAAAAATGCATTTCCCAAAACTATGAATCCTCACACCTCTAGAGTTCTAGTTCAAGCCACTGGACGGTCAGAAGGTCTTGAAATTTTCCGCACATCTAGCCACATACATGGCCTAGTTTTCAACAAAGAGCAGAATTTCCAGAAAAGAAGGCAGAATTGAAAAACGTCTCAAGATAATTGAGCATAATGTCAGTATTTTTCAGTTTGAGCTGCAGATTTGTAGCTCTTGAGCACTTTGACTAGCTGTCGTCATCTGTACTGATATGCATCATCCTCTCATCGTCATCACCCTCGACTTCGTTCAAAGTCATCATCGCCATTGTCGTCACCTTCCTCCATAGCCTCCTCGCCGTCGACCTTTCCCAGTTGGTGGGCGAATTCTAACCCGTCATCGTCGTCTTCGTCCTCGTCGCCATCGTAATCGCTCCCTCCGTTACCGCCAGCTGCTTCATCTTTGCCGGCGTCTTCGAATAACTCGCCCAAGGCAGCCTCTTCTTTGGAAATGTCCAATGTTCTGCCATATTTCGGCGGCGGGTAGGTGGGAACTGCCACTGCAAAGGCTGCTCCCACAAGGCTCGCGAGAGCTAGAACGATGAGCCCTTTACCCGCCATTATGTGGACTGAACAACGTACCTCAAAGCGCCGCAATACTGCTCTTTCGAATGCAGAAGAGAAGAGCTCTTCCACACCTTCCTATACAAGTGAGACCGGCAAAGTGATCCTCTTCTGCGTCAGCTTCAGACTGATATAGGAGAGAGAAGAGACGGCCAGCCTATACCCGGAGCGTAGAAACATGACAGCCGACCTACTTCGCGTTAGATTAGCTGCTTACGATGTTTGACACGAGCACAATTGTTCAGAAGGGCTCGGTTGTCTTTCGGCAAATGCCTGCATACGGTTGCTGCTTGTCGCGGTAAACATGGGGCCATCCCTATCTTTGCTGTTCGTCGTGTGTCCATGCATATGAGTAAGACTAAAATGCAAGGACTGCGACCTCTTGTACATCGGAGAGACGGGCCGCATTGTACACACCCGTATGAACATAGCGAAAGACCGCTAAAGCACAGGGCTCCGGTACGCAACGGACATCCGAATGTCTCAGCAGCAGCCAAACGCTCCATCCTCCTAGGAACAAGGCGACGACTCATCAAGAAGGCACTAACAATAAACACACACACAAAACAATAAATAGAGACACTGGACTAGAACTAAGCAAGCTTTGATTAAACGTAGTAAACCGTTAAACACCATTTCTCACATCGCTCTTATAATGTAACACCTGGCTTCTCACCCTAACCACCTTTTCAAATGTACAAATCAGACGAACTGTTCTCCTTCCCTCCAAACCTGATGATGACCCAGGGAAATTCTGGTCGAAACGCCGTGTAATAAGAAAACAAGAATAGCTGGAGTTGTAAGAACCTCTGTCTTCAAGTGAAACGACTTTTTTGTGAAATCTGTATGACAGTTGAATCGTACATCCCACTCCCCGATCGGGCGAAGACAGCGACGTATGCCTATACTAAGCCTCCTTCTCTTCCTGGTTTATATAAATGGCATCTCCAATGTGATCGATGCAAGTTAACTTTTTGCTGATGACACCTCCGCTTTTATCACAGACCCAAACCCAATCCGCCTGTCGGAACGTTTACAGACAGTGACCACATCACTAGCACTTCGGTTTGATCGCTGCCTATTATCGGTGAATTCAGAAAAATGAGCTGTTCCTATTCTTTACGCCAAAGGCATGCAACTGACTCAGGTTCGAGTTTCACTCAAGAATGTAGAGAATGCACACGTGTCCACACACTCAAGCACCTGGGATTGATTCTCATGATAACCTCTCCTGCGACGATCACATTAAAGCAGTTGTTCTGAAAGCCTGCCATGGCGCAACGAATTGGCCTACTGCGAAGATATCAGAATCACCTTCCTTATCACTCCGTAATGCCGAATTGCCAAAACTTCTGCATCCTAAGAAGTCAGTTATTCATCACTCTCCTTTGTACATTACCCTTTCTGAGGAGAAATCTCCACCTTAAAAAACGAGATAGGCCAAATCTCCAACTGATCTTCTAAGATTACTATCTCAGTCTTAAGTCTACTTGTCATTACCTCTTTGTTTATTCTGCTCCTCTCTGTCCTTCCCATTCTTGATTGTGTCGAGCGAAAATCCCAAAGTTCGCCATGAAGCCAGTTTTATTTGAACTGATTGATTAGTCGAGCGGTTAAGATGGCGTGATTTTCGCTTCAGCTGGGCGCTTGGAGTCCGCTTTGAGTCCGCTGTGCGCTTTCAGCCGCAGTAAAGTGAATAAGAAAATGATTGGTTATAGTTATGCTAGAGATATGCGCTCCGATAAAGTTTACGGTGTTCGTTCACGAGACTGGATCCCGATGAGCTCTCTGAGAGACGTTGAACATCGAATTCGGGATTAATCGAACCCAGGATTCCAGCTGAAGAATCACCGGATCAAGGCGTCGTGACTAACACTTAAACGTCCAACTCCCCGAAAACGTAGGGACAGGCATAGTGATAGCTTTGATTACCTGAATTGCAAAGTGGAGGCCGGATAATAGGGAGGTTATGCACGCCGCGGTTCGTTAACGAATCAGCTCTGATTCATGATCTGGGTGCGAGTACCACGACTTTTACTAATCAGGCGCTCTTGAATCACGAATCGCATGGCCTGATTCGGGAGCAGTCACGAGTGGCGGATGACCACGAATCGCGTTCACTTTCGCCTTTGAAGGTTGTGCTTTTGTTCGGTGGTGTACTTCTTTTTCAGTTTGCAGCATGGACTCGCCATCTTCTGCTCTTCTCTGATCTTCTTCTTCACCATGTTCAAGTTCCCGAGGCCCTTCTCCATCCCTTGTGGACTCGGAGGTTCCAGCTAAACCACGAGAGGCAGATGTGAAGGTCAAGAAGAAGGTTCACAAGTTCTTGTTGGATGACGATATAGCATTGTTGACGGAAATTATCGCTGCTGAGGATGCATTATCCAAACCAGCCAGCATCGCAGTCTGGACGACTATTGTGAGTAATCTGGTGGCCTAGAGACAACGGATGGACGGCGTTTCGACAAGGGCAGCGAAGGACAGGTCCGAGAAGGTTGTGCGTCAGCACAAGACAAAGGATGACTGGTGGTCGAGGCAGTAAGTTGAACATCGGAGCATACTGTTTACCGTGCTTTACCCGCTCCTGAGTTATCTAGGTTTGAGTCGGAACATCTTCTTTCATCCATTCTCCCTTCGTTCAGGTCAAGTATAGACGAACCAAATAGCTCGAAAGAGCAATTGTTGACAGAAGCATTGGCTTTATTCAAAGAGGCAAATAGGAGTAAGAAGGTAGAGGCAGAGCAGAATGTGAACAATGCCGACACAAAAAAGCGGGATGAAACGATGAGAATTAGGGACAACGCCACGAAAACATTAGGGCAAAAGAGGACATGCTGTTAAGAAGCGAGAGCGTTAATCATTCAGCAGGTAAGGAAGACACTGCTCTGATTATAATGCTCTAGTGACAGGGGATTACATGGCGTTGAATAACATGTACACCTGTCCATTAGTGCGACTACTTTCTAACATCTCCCTTACAAAAAGCCAGTTTCAACTGCAGTGGTTAAAGTCCAAATTGAAGCTTCTCTCCGTGTTGACTTAAGTCCTCCTTTCCGATACAAAGTCTTCCACCCGTTTTAGTGTATAAACTGCTCTTCCCGATCTTGCGTGGAGTGAGTGACCCAGACCGTCATACGGAGCTTCTCTCTGTAGTTCCGGGTTTATGGAGGAAGGAACGCTTCGAGCTGGGGTGTCGGTTGGGGTCCGGTTTCTGCCCAAAGTCTTTCCGTTGGGTAGCTATACAACAAATGATGGTCTAGCTCAGTCTGTCTCACGTGTTATTGTGGCATGTTGCCACTGCTGTCAGGTGTCAACTCGTACTGAAACACTGTTATAGAGTTAAGGTAGCCGGTACGTATTGCTTTCGGATCGGCGTGTGAAATGTTGTGCGGGCTCTGTAGATTCCCTTATTCAGCAACAGATGCATGAGCATAACGCTGTGAAGCCCAAACAGACCCAGAGAAGAGGATAGAAGCGATATGTCTCCTTGCGATGAATGTGTCGTGCCCCTTTCACTGAATGAGCCACTTGTATATAATCAGCTTAGAAAACTCGGGATAGTCCCTCTAGCTGGTCTAGATCTCACAGTAAGGGCAACTTATTACAACACGACCAAATGAGGAAATCTCCCCTATGGAGATTTTTACGAGGCATTATGCGGCCTCCCCGTCGATATTTGGAGTTGGTAATATAAACAATCCCCCTGCTGGCTTGTCTCTAAGATCGCGATGGGCTGAACGTTTAAGCTGTATAGCTGGCGTGATCCTGGGATTCTTGCTCATAAAAAGGACAGCCACTCAAAAGAATTTCTCCGGCAGAGTTCTTAAACCGAATTTTGGGATTCAGCATTAGCGGCTGACTTCCCAACACGCGTCTTTGCTTCACGTCTGTTCTGGCATATATACTATTCTTGGCAACAGCTTTGATAAGTCGAAACTCATTCCACTACAGCCCGGACGTTAAAGCCCGAGCCCCAACGTAGAGAATTCGATTATACATGTATTTCCGCCCTATAATACCAAGAGGTACTGGGAAGTCCCGAGCAGCTTTCTAGATTTCTGGACGAGAATCAAAGAACATAACCAGTGCTCCCAGTACTATTCCCTGCAGTCAAATCATACTCCCGTCCTTTGTGTTGCTAAGAGCCTCCCTTCAAATCGTACTGTTTTCGGATGTTCCTGTAAAACGTGTAGCCTTACGGCCTCTGCGAATTCCCATATTCGGAGAAATAGCATAAGATGGCGAAGATGAAGACCAAACAACCCCAGTCAAGCGGAAAGAAGCTGTATGTCTGCGTGCCCTCTGGGATGAATGTGTCGCACACGTTTCACTTAATGAACCTCTTGTACATAACCAGCTTTGAAAGCATGCATTGGATAGCTCCTGCTGGCCCATGGCTCACAGTAGGGGAAAGCTGCCACAAGATCAATTTAGGTAAGTCTCCCCTCAAGAGGTTTTTCCGTGTGGTATTAGGGAGGTCATGCAGGCTCCGATTCGTAACGAATGAGCGGTCGGCCCATTCGTCACACAACTGATTCGTCACGGCCGATAAAGAGGTTATGCTCGCGCGAGGTTTGAGCGAAACGACTCGACCGGAGTTGCCATGGCAGAAAAATGGCGCCACGCGGCCAAAGAGTCGAGTACGATCGGAGCTAAGTATCGTTGTGGTTTTGTGAGCGCGCATGCGTGCATCACCTGATCACGGTTATTGAGAGTGCTTTATATCTTCAGTGTGAGACCTTCCATCGCCCACCTTTGTTTCGGACAGTTAGCTCATTACTCCGAGGTACGGCAGAGTGCGGGAGGGCGTCATGGCACAGCAACACTTTGGGAATTCCTGAGAACTTAATGCTGTGTAAAAATGTCAAATTGAGAACGCCATATCTCATTCGCAGCGACATTCTGGGACCATTGGTATAGATAGCTTTAGTTTATAGGGTATAATGTTACGTTTGTGAAATACTGCCTTTCTCTGTGAGACAAGATGAGCCGGTTATTTGTTACTCACAACAAATACAACGGCTGAAGGAGTATCAGGTTCTAGTGTTCTGGGACATCGCGAATTGAAACGTCCGTGCTGAACAAAGAAGAACCAACCGCATTAGCATGGCGACGGTGCCCTTTTGGTTTAGATGCTGAGTGTTGAACGCTGAGAACTTCCTCCGGTCTGTTTTGATGCGCTCTCGTCCTGATATTTTTCCATATATCTCTAATCTACTGAGCAGGATGTCCATTCCCCTGGATAGTGCTGAACGGGGCAGGATTTCTTAGATCGACTCCGGAGTAGACAATCCGTTGGGGGATACATTACATATAACGGAAGCTCTACTGAGGAGCAGAGTATCCGGGCCGGGGGTGGTTGGGGGTGGGGGTGGGTGTGAGGGGTAAAGAACTCCGGAGCAGATTATCCGTGGGGATAATCTACCGCGGGGAGAATCTACTCCATGACATGCCCACCGGCATTTTACGCTGGTTGCCTAAATCACTGCAACTGTGGCTCACTGCGTAATGATACACCAACTGATGCTTGTAGCCAGTCTCCCAGTCACCCTGCATGACAATTATCAAGCTCGCCGGTGTCCAGCGATTTCTCACCTTCAATTTTTTTCCCGGCGTTAAAGATAAACACCCACTTCCACGCATTGACGAGTCTTTGGACGCTTTGGCTGGCGCTCGTTTGTTTTCTACACTGGGTCTGTCTAGCGGGTACCGGGAAGTCAAGCTGGATGACGAAGCCGGCGAAAAGCCCGCGTTCGCTACACATCGACGTTTGTACGTGTTTAACGTTGTGCCTTCCGGTTTGCGCAATGCGCCGGCAACTTTTCAATGGTTAATGACGTTAGTGCTCGCAGGTCTGCAATGGGAGATCTGACGCGTCTACTTGGACGACATCATTGTTTCGACGAGCATTTGGATCGGTTACTTGCTGTCTTTAACCGTTTACGAACAGCTGGATTGAAAGAAAACCTTCAAAACGTCATTTCTTCTGTCCTGCTGTCCCCTATCTGGGTCATGTCGTCACAGCCAATGGAATCGCAACTGATCCAGCGCAAGTGGCAGCGACGGCTAATTAGCAAATGCCAACCGCTGTTCGATAGGTACGTTCATTCCTGGGCCTTGCTTCTTAGTATCGCCCTTTCATCAGAGATTTTGCCATGAAAGCAGCTCCTCTCTACCGTTTATTAGACAAATCGGCTAAATTTATGTGGTCAAAGGCCTGCTCTCAAGCTTTCATATGCCTTAAAAAGTGTGTCACAACTGTTCCTATCTCGCTTTACCTGACTTTAGAAAGCCATTTGTTCTTGACACTGATACCTCCGATATGGGTATGGGTAGTGTCCTATTTCAGGTTGATGATGATGGGCTGGAACATGTTATTGTGTACAGCAGCCATACATTGACAAAACCTGAGCGTAACCACAGTACGTGTCACTTGTTGCGAACTCCTAGCTGTAGTCTTCTTTGTTCATTTTCGTTGGTATCTTCTTGATAGACAGTTTGTGCTTCAAACAGCCCTTTCATCATTGTAGTGGTTGTAGCGATTTCGCACCCAAGAAGGTCAAGTTGCTCGTTGGGGAGAACAGCTGGCAGAATATGACTTCATCCTTCAACACCGTCTTGGCGCCAACCATACCAATGCTGCCGCTTTATCTCGTCAAGAAGCTAAACCTGTTGTTAACTCAGAAGTCGTCAATTCAGTCCACCCGCTCATCGATGCTACAGCCGCTCAGCCTTCTTTTAACGCAGTTGACAGGCCGTGTCCTTCTGTCCCGGATATACAGCCTACTCCAATGGTTGCTTTCGTTATGCTGACGCCCACTGATTCTGATGAATTATCATCTCTGCAAGCAGAGACATCTACTGAAGAGCCTCTCGACCTAAACTGGCTTACCCAGTTTTTCCCCGACAAAGTTTAACATGCTGAGTTATCTTATTCTGATTTTGCATAGGTTTTATCTCGTCTCAGTGCAGGTTTCTACAGCTCTCCATCGCACAATGCCACTAACCTACAGGGGTTGAGTAGGGCAGCCAAACATCTTCTTGCAGAATGGGACAGGCTTGTCCTACAGCATGGTATTCTTTGCTGTATGTGGAAATCAGCTGATGGCACGTCTAAACATCTTTAACTTATGGTTCCGTTTTCACTGAGACAGCAACTTCTTGACTTCTTCATGATCATGCCACTGCTAAACATTTGGGTGTTAAACGCCTTCAAGAGCACATTCGGCGACACTTCTTCTGGCCTGGTTGGCGTCGCTCTGCCTTGACTCACTATAAGTATTGTATGACCTGTGCTTGCGTCAATGGCCACAAAAACCACACACCGTTAGTTGATGTCAACACCCAGGCAGGTTTCCCTTGGGAGCGAGTTGCCATTGACATCCTTGGCCCTCTCCCTGTGATATCAAATAGGAGCAAGTACATTGTTGTTGCGACGGACTACTTTACCAAGTGGGTAGAAGCAATGCCCGTACCTGACATAACTGCTGTAACTGTTGCTCGTCACCTCATTGATACTGTTATTTCTCGGTTTGGAGCACCCACTCAATTGCATTCAAACCAAGGGCCTCAATTTGAAAGTGACCTATTTCAATGTTTGTGTCAACTTCTAGGAATTTCAAAAACTAGAACTACTCCTTATTGTCCTTGGTCTGATGGGCTTGTTGAATGCTTTAATCATACTCTTCTTCAGATGTTGAAATCGTACTGTCATAACCATGAACATGATTGGGATCAATATCTGCAGTCTGTTTTCCTTGCCTAGCCTATCGCACTACTGTACATTCTCCCACACAGGAAACACTGTTTTCCTTAATGTTCAGAAGAGAAGTACAACTTCCTATCCATCTTTTCTATGGTGCTCCTTGACAAACCAGCACTTCGGTGCCAGACCATGTACAACGACTTTCGTCTGTATTTCATGAGGCATTCACACAATTGGTGAAGCTGAACACCAGCGACAGAAACCAACGTACAACACAAGCACAAAGTCCAGTTCCATCGCAGTTGGCAATATTGTTTGGCGTTTCTCTCCAGCTGTCCGAACACATCATTCGCGGAAATTTCATTTACCTTGGACAGGTCCATATCGTGTCATCAAACCTCTTGGTGAGGGGAACTT
Source organism: Nicola tetela (assembly GCA_028565695.1). Classification (NCBI taxonomy): domain Eukaryota; kingdom Metazoa; phylum Porifera; class Calcarea; order Clathrinida; family Clathrinidae; genus Nicola; species Nicola tetela. The sequence goes on along the minus strand of JAOWAW010149516.1, from coordinate 11,584 downwards.
TCGCACCCAACACTTACACACCACCGCCTCATTGTTCACGTTGATCATCTGAAACACAACAATGACACAGCACCCGCACACTGGTTCACTTGCCTATCTCTCTGCATCAGGATCCACATATCCATCATCACCGCAGTCATTACCAGCTAATGACGACGAGCTTGTGGAAGAAGTTGATGACATGCCTCCTGCTCAACCACAGCCACATCATTGTCCTCATCAGGAGACTTGCCTGCCAACCTGGTTCAACGACTATGTCATTGATATAATTTAGTCTTCATCTTCTTTTTCTCCTTCAATTTACACCGTGTACACATTTAAAGCTATTTAATGTTCTTGTTCTCTCAGGCACAAGACCGTGCCCAATCCACGAAGGGTGGTAGTGTAATAGCCCTATGTTTTATGTCACAGGCAGTTTCCCTCATTTACTAAGTTGTAGTCCTTCTTAATCTGCTGCACTCTTGCGTCATCTTTACGGTAACGCCGTAATTGCCTCTTCTGTACTACGTTTTGTAATATTGGCCCCGCCCTCTCCATTCATGAAATGTACATATTTCTCTGCTTCTCAGTTACTAGTTTGTGATAAACAGTCTCAGTCACAGAAAACGCGTGTCTTCTGGCACCTGGTGAGATACGATTGCGAGGTTTAACGTTACATGTGGAACACTTGAAGGCCCTTCCTATAGATTGTATTGCAATACAGTGCATTTTTTGTACTAAATTTTTCAAATCGACCTTTTGGACACACTAGGTCTTGCTGTATGATATAGCCCTACTAGCATGAATACTCAACAGTGACACCCAGCAAGTAGTGATGGAAGCTTAGGCTCAAAGGGTACAACAAAGCTTCAAACTTGAACGAAAACGCATAGTTACGGTTGCTGTCTGTGCTAAACATCTGAAGTTACACAAGGACCTGACCATTCAATATTTGTTCCAGCCACTGGGGCATATAGAAAAAGAATGAGACTGGCATACAGGCAGAGAGACAGTCAGACAGATAGACAGACAGACAGACAGGCAAGGATTCAATTGAAATGTGCTGGAGATTATTTTAGGTGTGTGATAGAGAAATTAATTTTTCTCTTCAAAAATCACTTTTCAACCGAATGCTGTACCAGTGAGCTGACAAAAGAAACTGGTGTAGAAAAGCAGCGGTACAGTTTTAAACGGTGTGACTTAACTTGTGCAGTCTAACATGATTGCATAGTGGAAACTAACAAATCAGAAATCACTGGTAGGTGCATCACATTCTTTACAAAATTATAATATTTTCCATGTTAAGATCACAAGCACCTACAGAGTGTGCATCTTTACACCTTCATAAAAACACTACAGTAAAAGACACCAAAAGTCAGTGGGACAAGTTGAGCTGCTCAGCTGGCTAATGCCAGTGTTGAAGAGCCTGCATAAGTGAGACAAAGATGCCAGCGACAATAATTGAGCAATGTCCACCGTGTTCAGACATCTGACAATTGCATGATTTCAGAACAACTAGCTATAGCTGTGAGAGTTTCAAGACCGTTCCACAACCGATCTGTGATATTAGCCATAGTTGAAGTATATGCATTGATTGCATATTTTTACTTTTCTAAAGTCACAGTAAGCTGCAAAATAATACAGTTTATAGGGTGAAGTTGCTAATGTGCTTTTGTTAGACTTATACAGATTCTATGTACCAACTCACCAAGTCAAGGAATCTCATAAACAGGACCCCCAGGTGTCATATCCTCCGCAGTTTCATAAGCAGCATTGTTGGTCATGATGATCATAGGCAATGAGTGTTCTGGCAAAAGAAGAGCATATATTTAAAGAATCTACCTTAATATTTTATGACAACAAATTCAGCCTACCAGGTTTCGGCCTACCATCCACGGTTGATGTTCCATCCCGAGGAATGTGGAGTGTTGCACTGGCTGAACGTTCTGCAGGAGACCAATAGTGTTCAGTTCAAAATGCTTCTCTCAGCTTTAACCTTATGAGGATTTGTACACACAATCCTGCTTCTGACATTCATACCCCGGCATTTTCAACATAAGTTACACCTCTTGAGAGAGACAATGGTATAACTACATAGTTATTTTCTTCTGTCTACCTCTTCTACGAACAAGATGAACTGCAAATATAAACTTTCATTAAACCAGAAATGACATGAATTTTTTAAAGTACGTTTAATCTTACATTATCTTGACCCTTGTCCTGTTTCTCCACCCATTATGATTACCACTTGGGGATCTCTGTGGTCAGGAATTTACTATTACTTATATGTAAGATATTTGCTAAAGCAGGGTTGTTCAGTAGCTGTAGATAATCACAGAGGCTTCTATTCAGCATAGATGCATGTCGTGTAGGTAACATAAAAGGGTTTTCGAACATTATTTTGACAAATGGGTATTTTAGTCCCTTGACAATCTTCTCCCATACCTTCAAAACGGTTGCTACTCAAATGTTGACAGTTGTTTTTCTGTTCATACCAGGGACTAAGTTGCAGGTTAAAGCGGGTAAGGCGGAGGTGGGGAGGAGGGGTGGTGCCATTGCCATGAATGTATATTTCAACTAAGAAGTATTTTCGGCTGGTACATATTTTTTCTTCACCAGTGAAATATCAAATTCTTTGACTTCGGATGGGATCTTGCTTAGTCTCCTGTACTTCCCTTTCATACAAACAATGTGGCAGTTTGGTCTGTCCAGTCGCACAAGAATGTACCTTTCCATGTAACTGTGATTCATTCCATGAGGGGCAGCAGCAACAGGGCCAAAACAAAATTGTGAAGGTTGAGCCATTGTACAATTCTCTCAACAACAGTCTCGTGTAGAATGGAATGCTCCACAAACTACTGAGCATCAATGAGGACATTGCCCTATATGTATACTTTGGTTTACACTCAGTTAAGATATTCATTCGAGGTAAGCCAATACACTTTAAATTCAAGTCGTGGGCCATCTGAGGAGTTGATGGTTATGCCTATAAACCCCATATTTATCGAGGAAAGCAGTCAGAAATACAGGAGTTGCCAATTGGAATGAGAGAGGTGGATCACATGGTTTCAGTTCTAAAGAGTAAATCAAAAGTGTGAAAACATTGTTAGATGTAAGGTTTGCAAGTAATTGCCCCATACAAATGTTTGAAGTGCCAAGTTCACCTGAGGTATGACAGGAGATCAATTTGCATCATCATCTACTATTCTCCATCAGAATAGTGACTTGAAATCTATCCCTTTATTTATGTGATGAGTTTTCACTCTCTTTTTCCCATCACATATTTAATCTAACAACCCATACACTTCTTTACAGACCTTGCTATTTGAATAATGTTCAGCTCTTTCTACACCCACATTTGTTGTCGCTCGCTCAAGTCAGATCAATTTCGGTCCACACAACCCCAGTGTTCCCACACGAGAACTTTTCCATTACTCTATTGTTCTCAAATATATCTGAGCAGTTTTCTCTGGAGGATTTTTCTGATATTTAAACCCTCTTCTGAGGGTTCGAGAGAAATCTGCCATGGATTTCCTACTGCGGTGCAATAAAGTTAACTTTCTTCCTCTTGTTTTCTAACCTAAGTACTTGCTATGCGACAAACTGTATTATTTTGGAAAAAGCCAAGATTGTCATGAACACTTTTTCGTCTTTTGTAACTCTCTGCAGCTTCAAAATTCACACCCTGCCATTGTTTCATTCAAATGCCTGCCTTCACAAATTCCATGTGTTTAACCTTGTCATACTTTCCTTGTACACTTTCTATGCACATTTTTTCCAGGTGGTTTTGGAAAATACCACCCATTTCCACTTGCCCAAACACACAATTTGCAGAATTTAGTACAGAACACTTTGACACCTATTCCTGCATTTGTTTCTTGCTTCCACTGGCCCATTAAACAGCAACATTGCAGGATGTGTGTTGCATGGCAGGCCACACCTTTTATTGTTCAAACTGTTGTCGTGCAAAACCTTATGAAATGAACGGGAACCACAATGGTTGCACTTGATGATAGAGATGTCGCTAAAGAGTCTGCGTGTGAGAGCCACAGTGGTGCTGGGTAAAAGGTGTCCAGCATGTCCATATAAGCACACACATTACCCATTGTTTGTGGGTGGGTGCACCTGTCAGTGCCTCTGTGTGTGTGTGTGTGTGTGTGTGTGTGTATGTTTTAATACATTTTTTCTGAGTATGATTATACTTGGTCAAGAACACATAAGAAGATCCTTAGCTTATACACTGACAATGTCATTTTATTTAAATATTTACTTTGCCAGATAGCTGTTTCATAGATCATCTGAATTTGCTAGGGAAATTCATTAGATCAGCAAAAGGTTCAGAGCTATACAGTAAAACTCAGGGGTTGCACATTAATGGTGCAAGAAGGCCAACTGGCAGCCCTGTGCGGTGGTTAACTGAAATCCTCACCTAGCCGTGGTGGACAACACATTTTTAATTCACAGACTTCCAAGGAAATAGTTGTTGTGGTTGAATTTGTAGAACCTCTTTTGGTAATTTGATAATTTTGAATAATTATTTCCATACTCTCAATAATGAAGGAGACATGTGTTTCAACTTGTTATAATTGAAGGCCTATTCATATGAGCACATTTAAAGGCTTCATTAAAGATTAGGAGTCAACACAGGGCTGTTTGAATTGTGGCTTTCTCTTTTATCGGTCATCTCCCCCAAAAGAAGATATATGCTAAATAAGAGTTAAGTGAAAGCTAAAGAAATCTCACCAGTTGACCAGAGTTTATGAATATATACCCTGCCTGCCGTCAGCAAGATAAGTAGGAGAACAACAAGAGATCCAATAACACCTCCCACGACAGCAGGGTACAATAGTTGATCAGATGTCGTAGACTTCACACAGGTTGGCACTTCACCTCCCCAAGCACCATTGCTAAGGCAAAGCAGCTGTTTGGAGCCACTTACAGAGTATCCTTTATCACATGTGAAATGAACATTGGCACCAACGCTACGTGGTGGCAGTGTGTAGCTGATCTTTCCTTTGAATGCGGATGGCATCTCACATTTTTCTGAAAACAAAATAGAAAGTTTGGTTTCTGAACTTTTCTATGATTCTTTGTAGTTCTCATTAAAATGCTTCTTTTCTTTTTTTGATGTATTTTTGTGGGTAGTATAGGAATGAAATTATATTCATTATATGAATAATTAAATCTTCTGGAGGTGACAATTCAAGCTTTCTTTCCGCTTTGGTATCTAAAACTAGATTCATAACCGCCTGTCCTGTTTAAACTGACTTTGAGTGTGCTCAATTAGCTCTTTTTGATTAAGTTTAACCATACTGCCAATAATTGTGTAAGTTCATTAGTGGCTGGTTAGTTATTTTGTTTTAAAAGAGTCTGAGTGGAATAGCTAGTGCAGATTGAAACATGGACACTGAACATTACCTGCTCTAGTTTCTATCACAGATGAAGTCAGGTTTCAGACAAATTCTTGACTGGAGTAATTCACTTCATGCATGGTGCTGGTATGTATACTTGCTCACACACACACACACACATACACACACACACACACATTATCAACACTGTAATACTTCTAATTAAGTACTTAACCACGCATGTCATACGCAAAAAGGCCTGGTATAAATGAAAGGATCTTGCTGCATCACAGCAACAGTTTGATTTTAGAAAACACGTTGCCTACTTGCACATTCCAGACCACCAAGGACAGTGCTTGAGAAACCATTTCCTAAGTAGCCATCTTTGCAAGAACAGGCAAAGCTACCAAGAGTATTATTACAAAGACCTCCGGTATCTTCAGTTCCACAGGTGTGTAGATTAGTGTTACACTCATTGATGTCTGTAGAAACAAAACAAATAAACCCTACAAGCATGTTACCCACAAAGAGAAATGATTTTCTTGTCAACTACGTATCAATTTGCAGTTACTTGCCAAAGATCTATTGACTTGAACTTATGGCAAACGAGCCCAGATGATTTCTCAATATGTGCAACGAAATCTGAAGAAAGAGTATTAACCTAATCATGAACAATAATTGTTGTTTTGCCTTTGCTCAGCCATGAACAGCAAAACACAGCTTATCAGACATCAAACAAGAATCACCTTTGTTACCTACTGCATCCTCATGACTTACTCTATTTTGGAATTTTGTTGGTCTTTTAAATCTGCAAAGTTTGTTAGACAGAATATTTCGTTTTGCTAATCAGGAATAGTAGGCAATTCTGCTCTACTTACTTCAAACTCAACATGTCATGGAGCCAATAATATCAACTACATACAGACTACGCTTTACCTTTACATTCAGGTGCCGACCCATTCCAAACTCCATCAGTTTCGCAAAGAAGCGTAGAGCCACCATCCAGGGTGTAACCAGCGTTGCAGGTGAAGGTGACGGTGGAATTGACAGCTGAACTTCCGTGCATTGCGCCATTTGAAAGCTCCACTAAACGTGGGCATAACATGCCTGTTGAGGTGTATATTATTTCAAGGAGGAAAGGAATGGCATTTTCAAACAAATAAGTATGGGATGTTAGAATATACGCAAAAGCTTCTTGTCACTTTCTGTACATACTCATAATCATGAGTTTTGCCAAAAGAAACACAATCATAGTTTATTCCCTGTTTTTTATTTGGAAATTACAAACATGGTTTAAGGATATTTGTAACTGTCACTTTCTCCTCTTCCAATACTTGAGATACAGTGACCATCATACAAATGTTGGACATTTCTCTCAAACTTGCAGAACCGACTGTTTAGAGGGTGCTTGCACTCAGACATGTAGGAGATCTTAGGTTAAGTTTTTGCAGTGAAAGGTGGTACTTGTAACATTCATGGGAATATAGGTGTTCTGCTGCTACATCGTGAGCTTCCAGGCTTTCGCGGAACACTGACACATGTCAAACTCCCTTCTAAAAGTCGGAAGGCCAAACAAATCACTAGACTGAAAATGTGTTCTGTAAGCCCAGGATAATTATTTAACTGTCATATGTTAACAATCTTCAGGACCATTGCTACAAACAAATTCTTATACACACGGTTGCAATAGCGGTTGGAGATCTGAAAAGCAGAAGCCAAAAAAGTGAAAAGCCTGAAATTTAATGTGGAAATTTCCCCAAGGAAATGATATTTCCCTAAGAAAATATTTTTAGATGGGAGGTTTATACGCGAATGTGTACTAACATAACAAGGAAGAAAGTTTTACTAGGCATTAGACAGGTTTCGCAAGACGAACGTTCGCTTCTGAAGTTCGTAAAAACTTTTCCGGACAAAAAAGTATTTGAGGGCGTTTCTCATTGCGAAATTTCTTTTTCGCCGGTAACCATGGCAATCTGACTCCGCTGCCGCGATGGCGTGGGCGTGGGGGCCCTTGTTGATGATCATGAAGCAAACTGCGTTGAACGCTTAGAGGAGTCGATGGCTGAGGTAAAAGATGGTAGCTTGTCAGCAGGATATCTTTTTTTCCTTAATGTTGTTAGACTACGCTAATGGAGAGCTGAGTGACGAGGAGCTTTTGCTGCTCTGTGCATGCACAGAAGATTCTGTCACACCCTCTGAACAACAAGTGATTGGAGCATGCCTGTGCATGGACGACTTGACCGAGGAGCAATGTTTGAGAAGGTTCCGTTTTTCAAAGGAGCAGATTAGAACTCTGCACGAGAAGCTGCAGGTTCCCGAGAGAATGAACTCACCATGCAGGAAATCATGGTCTGGCTTGGAAGGACTACTGACCGCTCTGAGGAGGCTGTGTTACCCAAACCGATTGAGAGATCCTGTGGAAGAATTTGGGCGGTCAAAGTCGGCGCAGAGTGTAATTTTCAACAGTACCCTGATGGGGCTATGGAACCGTCGGTGTTTTGTGATGTCAAATCCATTTTAGAGGCCATATTTTACTGCAGGAAGACTGGCATCTTACCTACAAGCCATTGCCAACAAAGTTGGTATGGATCTGTGTTTATGGGGGTTTATTGATGGCACCCTACAGCCCACCTGTTGTCCCGTACGGCACCAACGCCTGTGCTACACTGGACACAAAAAATGCCATGGCCTTAAGTTCCAGATTGTAACAACCCCAGATGGGCTTATTACACATATTTTCGGTCCTGTCTACAGCAGAAGACACAATGCTGGTATGTTTGCAGAGAGTGGATTGCAGCCATTGTTGCAGCAGCATATGCAAGTACCAGGTGTTGAAGGTGGTGTTTATGCACATTATGCAGACAGTGCTTATCCCTTAAGCCCATATCTGCAAAAAGGTTACCAGGGGGACTTGACACCAGCTCAACAACTGTTCAACAGGTGAATGAGCTCAGTTAGGCAGACAGTGGAATGGGCTTTTGGAGACATTACATCACTATGGGCAATGGTTGACTTCAAGAAGCAACAAAAACTTCTTTTGCAGCCAGTTGCCATTTATTTCACAACTTCTGCGTTTTTCACAAACTGCCACACCCTGCTGGCTGGACGGAACAAGACATCTGACTATTTTGACTCGCCACAACCTACACTGGATGAATACTTGCAATAAAAGTAGGCACATAAGAAAATGAGCCTGCTTCCTGATGTGTTGGTTGTCTCCTCATCTGAAGAATTGGATTGTACAGCACTCATGAAAACCTTTGCAACATACTAGGCAGATCAACAATACATATGGTAATGCAGATCAATTACTTTTTATCAAGTTTGTTAATCACTTTAGACATCAAGTTCATCATGAGCATACACTCTTCCTGCTCTTTTTCTTCTTTCTTCCGTCCTGCTGCTCTGTCTTCTGCATCCAGTTGATATCTCCTATCTTGCTCCTTCTCCTGCACTCTCATTCACTCTTTGTCGAGTTGAAGCCACTCTCTCTGAAGGGTCAGTTCTTCCTCTCTGGCAGTTAGACAATCTCTCTCTAGCCCATACTGCCGATTACAGTCTTGTGAATCTTTCTCAAACCCCTCTCTCTCCATCTCAAGTCTTTCCTCCTGCAGAGACCACTCAACTGTTGTTTTTTCTCTCAGGAACTGAAGAATGGATTCATTCGATGTAGGTCGGTGTTTAGCAGCTGGCTCACCAGTAGGCCCTTCACCACCGATTACTTTGTCCGCAAGCCTCTGGCAGGCATCTTCTCGAAGATGCAAAGCCATGGCTTGATCAGCTTGAGCCTCACCCAAGCTCTCATTTTGCTTTTGCTGAGCAGCCTATTTTCTTTCTTGCTTCAACTGAGATAGCTCAGACAAGAGCTGCTCCTTTTCAATGAATTCAGCTTTGCTACCCGTCCTAGAGCCAGAAGAAAGTCATCAAAGCAAACACAGACTGGCACATCAGTCAAAAAAAATAAAAGAATAAAAAAAAGAAGGAGATGGAGAAAAGAAAAAAGATGGTTACTTAGGCTGATTAAAAAAAACACACACACAAGAAATCGACGGGAAACAGCCTGACTTGGATAGTGATCTACATTTAACTGCTTTTGCAAAGATAGCATCAGCTGTGGATGTTTATGCAGGACATGCCAAAGAGCCAAGATTACCTCAAAATGCCGTAAGTTGTTGCCGTAGTTCGTTACTCTCATGGGGGACAACGATAATCTCTTCGCTCAACCAGCAGTGGGCAAACAAATACAAAGAAATAGCTACCAGATTTACTCACTGCCGCTTCTTCCACTCATCTCCAGGACTGCGGTACTGCTCCAGCAACCTCATTACGTGATCCCTCACAGACTTTTTAGTGATTCCACCAAACTTCGCTAGGAGCATAGATGACAACTCCTTTGCTACGTTCTCAAAAGCTGGTGACGCCCGCTGAAAATCTTGGTCTTGAGCTCGTAATTGGCACAACAAAATCAGGTCCATGGCCAAGTCAAAACTGTGAGGTGCGGAATTTTGACCGTTTCTCAACAAAAGAGAGCTTGATGAGACAGGTGAAGCTAGCCTTGGTGATAGCGAATTTCCTGATGTTGGAACGAAAATCAGGGTAGTGCTTGATGAGGTGCCTGTTGTTGGAGGACAAGGGCTAGAAGAACCCGACAAGCAGGATCCATTCTGGGCCATTGCGCAGTTTGGAAAGGGCAATACACTGTTCCACTCAGGAAACTGGAGGGCTTGACTCAAGTGGATTGCGAAAGTAAATTTTGCAAACTTTGGCCATTCACCACTTGTTCGCAGCAAGTTTCACGAATCGGTTTTGACATCGCACCTGAGCGGTCACTGGTTTGCGAATGTTCGCGTTGCAAACCCCCTCCCCGCATTATTAGAAGTTCCAACCAAGCACTACTACAGCAACTATGGTTACCGGCAGTTGTCAAGGTTGAGTGTCAACGGCGAGGGTTAAAGTAGTGGGTTTTGATCAAGGGTAAGATGTTTGACTTGAAATAACAGTATATCGTTAATCCATAGCCTTTGATGGAGCAAAGTTTCATTCAGGGCTGCTGACAGTTCTGATGAAAACACTGTTCGAAATGACATATGAGACACACTGCACACATCTGCACTCAATTATGCACACCCCAGTGATGGTGCCTGCCTTTCTATCATGGACACTATGTAATCGCCTAGGCCAGTCACATTGATGCATAGAAACAATTGGTGAAAAGTATATAGTTTTGTTATTACACTGGTTTTTAAACACTCTTTTTGCACGGCATTCTTACCATCGACATGGAGAGAGGCTGAACTGCTCACTGACTTCAAAATGTTTGTAGCAATGCATGTGTAAACTCCAGCATCAACTGTCTGTGCGTTGGAAATGTGCAACGTTGATGAACTGGCTAACGGTATTAAAACTGAGCCTTTTCTCCAAGACCATGTTGGAGTTGGAAAGCCAATTGCAGCACAAGCAAAAACGACATCTGTTCCACTTTGAACGTTCCTCTCTTGCATACGTAAGGAAGTGGTCATCTTAGGAGCACCTAAGTGCAAATATATATACCGTATCAGAGTGTGTCGATGCAAGAAAAATTCAAAAGACTGAAAATCACTGCGAAACAGTCCTGTACGGATGCTGTGTCTGAACTAAAGAAAACACATAAGCAGATTTGCAGCCTTGGTAATAGCTAACATCTGGCTGTACCCCCCGTAGAACGGTTTATAAGTCATATTAAAATCGGTCTAGTAAGTAGAAATATGTTCTATCCTTATTTGACAACGTGTATATGTCATATTGCCTTTCCCTGTCAGGTGATTACTCTACCTAATTAATTGTCCTTTTTCTTTGAAACCCAGCTTTTCAAAACCAGGAGTTACAAATTCTTTATGAGTCGCTCTGACCTGAAACATCATTCATTCTCTTTAGATAACTTACTTGAGCATACTGTGGCATGGCCACTCCAGCTTCCATTAGCTTGACAGACCCTCTTCTGAGAGCCGACAAGAGTATATCCGGAATAGCAACTGAAAGTCCTTAAACTTTGGTATGACAAGCCGAGGCCGACCATTTCACCATAGGGTGGCTCTTTTAAATCAGAGCAGTTTACAACTGCTGGCAGACAACACTGTGTTACCCAGAACACAAGGCTCTTTTTTCCTTGTAATGATCAGACTATTATTATTATTATTATTATTATTATTATTATTATTATTATTATTATTATTATTATTATCATTCTTCTTCTTCTTCTTCTTCTTCTTCTTCTT
>JAOWAW010149505.1:0-10224 GCA_028565695.1 Nicola tetela | reverse complement strand
TGAATTTCGTGAGGAAGTGAGTTCCACAAAAGTGAGCTTCGGAGGAAAAAGGAGTTGAGATAACGTGTGGTGCGAGTAGCCGGTAGGATTACTTAGGAGACAGGCGGTTTGTATGGGTGACGTCACGTGAGTTGTGAGAAAGCGACGTTTTACGTTATAACGAATTTTCTGTATAGTTAATACAGTTTGAATTATGCTCTTGGGACTGCGACAAAATTTACGTGACAGCGGGGTTAGACTGTTCTGTGGTAGTATCGAAGTGCATGAGTCATAGCCATGACGATTACACATTTGAGCGATCGAATTCGATCGACTTCAAGATTTTCGAGTTCAACCTGTTCGACTCCGGCGGGCGGAAGCTGGAATAGATTGAATTCAATCGTGAGCGGTGGGGATCCTAGCCTCGAACCCAGACCTTTTCCGGTTCGCTGAGTGCTGCCCAGAAATCGGCGTGCGACAAGTCGTAAAGCACGAGAAGAGCCTGAGTTCGAGGCTATAGGGATCCAGGACCAGGCAGAAGGCGCTCTGACTGGTCGTATGCCATGGTACAGAGTGGTGATCTATTGCACACATGTAAACGCCGAATTCGGTCGAACACACAAAGTGAATAATATGAAGCAATGAAATCGAATGAGCCTAGTGGTTTGGCCAAATAAAACGCAAATCTGGCGCAATATGAGGCGAGATATGGGCAGAGCTAGAGTCTAGCCTAGACATGTCAAGGACACTCTACAGCACTACAGCACTAGTAGTCTAATAAATACAGTGACCGTCTGCAGAACTGTTGGGACGGACTATAGGGAGTTGGGCATGCTAGGGCTGAGACTAGCATGCATGCCGTGACGATACAGTACTAGTTGAAGGCCCCGTCAAGAACAGCATCAAACACCATGGCAACAAGCAAAGCTACAAAGGAGAAAGGATTCACTGAGACAAGTATCTGTCATGGATTTGTTATCGAAATCCGAAAAAGAAAACGAAGCAATCCGTTGGGGAAACGAAAGCACTGGAGCGGAGGGTGTACCGATTCCAGGTTGTGGAGGTGTTTCTTCACGAAGGAATTTCTCTCTCCAAGATCGATGGGTTGAGGACGCTGCTGGAGGAGTCTGCTATTCAGCTGACAGCGTCTGCTAACGTGAAACAGTACATATCCCTAATTTTGGAGGAAGAACGGCGAAAACGTCGAGGAATTGAATAGATCAAGGGCAAGGATGTTAGCATAATAATTGACGGCACGACATGTTTGGGTGAGGCTATAGTCACAGTATTGCGATATACGGATGAGTGGAAGATCTGCCAGCTCTTGGTCCACCTTTGCGTTGTGTCAAAAGCAGTAACAGCACGTCAGTTAGTGGCTCTTCTCAATGACTGCTTGGCCAGAGAGTACCAGCTTCCAAGTACATTTTCTTTAGCCATGATGAGCCTGCAGTACTATAATGGATGGGGTATCTATCAATAAAGCTGCGCTACAACAATTGTCAGATTTCTATCCCAAGATGGTACATGTCGTTTGGTTTTCTCACACATTGGCCAATGCATGAAAATGATGCGCTGTCACAGTTCTCAACAATTTCCTGAGCTTGTGGCTATCCTTGTCTGCCCACAGCTCGAAAGCAAAGCAGGCCTGGAAGGAGGTAAAAGGTCATGCCATCAAGACGTACTCAAAAACAAGGTGGTGGTCCTTGTGGGAAATGTATGATCAACTGTGCACACACTTTGGTGTACATGTAGAGACATTTCTTCAGTCAATCCCTAGTGTCTCTCCTACCACGACAGGCCAGTTGTGGTTGGCTATCCTTGCTGATGATCGAGGATGACAAAGTCACTCTCCAGATACAACTAGCTGGCAATGCAACTGAATCTTGAACTGATGCTAGGGACCTTTTCATCAAAGTAACTTACCACCTAGAAGTGATGGGCCACTCACAGGTCTTTTTGTGCTACCAAATATTACAAGGAGTAAGTGCTGGCTGCGCAGTCGAACACTCACCAATCATCAGAGCTGTTGCTTTGCCCACACCAGATGCCACACAATTTTGTGAGATTGAAGCCTTCTCTTATGCCAAACAAGCCTGCACTTGGTTTCTAAAGAAAGTTTAACTGATGTTGAGCTCATTGACAACGTCCAGACATTTAATGCTGCACGAATGTTTGATCCAGTGACAGTTCATAACCTTTTAATAAATGCTGCTGGAGTTGAGCACTACACATCTTCCCCTTTTTGAATGACAACAACATCATTGACAACCTGAAGCCAGAGCTGGGAAAGTACACTGCTGCCATCGGAGATGTCATTGAATCAGATGAAATAAGCTGCAGGGGGAAAAGTCAAGCCCATCACCTCCCATACTGGTGCAAGGCAATGAGGAAAGTCCTTCTCATACAAGACAAGGCCCTTGAGGCCAATATTGAAGCAGGCGTTATAATTACTATTATATGCTGCGATACAACCAATGTATGTGAAACTTTCTATGTACAACTTGATTTAGATGAACAAGCAGACTGCTTGTTCCATGAGAGGAAATGAGAACGTTGACAAGCGTTCAAAGAGAGTTCTCATTGTACCACAGTCACCGCATGTATCGACAAGACCGTCTGAATAACAGGGCAGAAGTCCTAGGAGCCATGCAGCTTCCCATATTGGTCCACCTCATTTCGTTGCACACAAACTAAATCACTCAAGGAGTGTCTCTGGGCGTGATTTTGACTCTCTTCAACGTTACCGGCGGGTGCATGTGCGTGTAGGCATTCGATTGACTTCACAGTTGAGTTCAGTGAGCACAGGTTCGCAGATGGTGATATATATATATCAAGAACCTCGCCAGCCAAGGCGGAGTAGCCTGCTGCTGTGCGGATTAGTCAGGCATGTGGGAAAATGCGCTATCCTACGGTTTCTCTGAGCTAAGCATGTTTCTCTAGATTTCTTTCCTTTGGTCTAGTGCCATGCCAAGCGCTAGGTAGCCAAAGCTAGCCATGCCAGGCAGTGCTGGGCCCTAGGCCCTGATCGTGATGATAGCAAGAGCTGCTGCTGAAACAGCTGAAAGAAGCCTGAAACATGCATGATAATGTTACACATTCGGTCACCTCTGACCTCCACGCTATAGCTATTGCTATATACAAGTCTATATGCATGAAATATAACGGTAGAATTGTATATTTCAGCTGTAGGCACAGAGTCAAAAACACCAACAACTGTGTTCCTCTAGAGCGCTACATAGAATAGTAGTGTACTGTGACCAGTGCTAGTATCTGCGTGCACTGGAGCCAGAGGTGATCAACTGCGCGCGAAGGCCTATGTCGCGTGATGGATTTTCCCCCGTGATAAAATCCCCCACCCCCACCCCCCACCCCTGGCAAAACTAGCACATGCGAGTTTCCCCCTCCCGGAAGAATTGGCACGTGATAGTTTTTCCCTCTGGAAAATCTGTCGCAGGCTGAAGCGTGCTAGTTTTTCTGCCTCCAGTCTTATCTCCCCGTCCCGTACCCAAAGATTTATCACGCTAGATTTTCCCCTCTATGTGAAAATGCCTGATCCGCAAGCTAGGTTACAGTGGCTTGAGGGACTGGTTCTACCGAAGCCAGGAACATACGGACGAGGAAGACAGAGCCCAGGAGATTGAAAGGCTCGTATGGTCATTTTATACTCTCTGCAGCGCTCCGTCTGGGTCAAGGTCCGACAATATCGATTGCCCATCGCTGTGAGGCCTTTTTGGAGACACTGATCATGATAGGATAAAGCGTTCTCCTTGATACAAAATTTTGGGGATTCGACCGTTGACATTGGTCACATCGCTGAACGAAAGAACGAATGTATTCGGAAAATCCTTTCCACCAGTAGCGCTCCGAAATCTTGTGGGCAATTGCATTAATTCCAAAGTCACTGCCTCCAGAGCACGACAAATGGAGTTGGAGAACACACTTTTTTCCTCCAGCTTTCACGGCTCGCTGAAGCCTTTCTGTTGGGGAATAATTTATTTATTTATTTTTATTTATTGATATATATTTTGCAAGGATTGCCAAATAGTCAGAGACTAACTCAAAGGCTTTCCTTGTTATAAAGCACGTAAAAAAATACGTGTAGTAGTTGGCGACAACGCATCAGGATAGACCAAAATTAAACATATCAGACAAGAAGGGATCATCAAGAGCCTTGAGGAAAGAAATAATGGCACAAAACACCCCTCTCTATCCTAAAGGCTGTAGCTATCGAACGCAGTTTGCCTTTCGTGTCTTTTCCCAAGTCCTCCAGGTAACGACCAGAGCTTTCATAGGCCAAAACGCGCTCATAAAGCACTTCATCCATCCTCTTGCTTGACCTTGTACATGCACTCTTGTAGACCACGGGCACGGCTCATGCACTCTTCACTGCAGTCATGGCAAGGCAAAAAAATAATGGCTTAAGGCTACTGCGATTTTCCGTGACGAAGACTCTCATGGTTATTGGCGGACATATGGCATTCTTTCCGGAGGGGGGGGGGACCTGGCATATGCCAGTTTTCCAGAGGGAAAGATCCTCACGGCTACTAGGGAGAAATCTAGCATATGATGATCTTTCCGGGGGAAAACTGGCATATGCTAGTTTTTCCGGAGGGGGGGGGGGGGGACTCTGGCATAGGAAAAATCAGAAACGGCACACCTGCGAGGGTTCCATGCCTCTTGTCGGTCGTGCCGAAAAAGCGCTGTCGCGCAGATGCGATCATTCATTGGGTATGCCCCTCACGGGAGGGCGTTGGCTACGCCACTCGACTATATGATCGATTGGTGGACTTCGGAATCGCCAACTGGGAGCTTCAGCTGATATTGTGTACCCAGACGTCTAGTCTAGAGTGAACTGAGTTGTGGTGTAGATTACCGAATAGCTATGAGAGCATGATCGGGATCTCGCTTGATCGATAGCAGTGCTGGTGGTTAAGGGAAGAGACGGTTGAACGATAGAGCTCCAACAGAGGCGACTGATCATCGATGATTTTCTTCGCTCTTATAGCATTTGTCCTCACACAAGCAGACTCTGGGAATAGCGCATGAACCGCTTCAGAGATGCACAGTATACCATACCCACTCGAATAGAGCCCTCTCCTGAATAAATCCCCCTCTAGAAAGGAAGTCTCCTTTCGCCCGTCGAATGAAAAAAAATTAAAGCCCCTCTTGAATTCTGCCCGCGGCTTCTATTCAAGTGATTCTGTTCCTTGTCGTGGTTCTGTAGCAAGTTTCCATTTGCCAACATGGGTCGGGTCCGCAGTTCCATTTCAGCAAAAACCAAGCTTGAGGCCGTTGCCTTTAGTCATGAACATTCTGTGGCTGCCGCTGCTCGAATGTTTTTTCTTTGCATTTTTTATCATTTTTTTTGGGTTGTTGGATTGTTTGTGGCCTAATGTTTCTATAAAGAAACCATTATAGGTTTTCATTGCTGATGATTGAAATAATAAATGCCCCTCTTGAATGGAACCCCCTCTTGAATTGTGTGCCCTTCAACCAGGGGCTTGAAAAAAGAGCCCCGGCTTATATTCGAGTGAGTAAGGTACTAGTATTACTGTCTATTGTGATAAGCTTACAGCCGCGTTCATTCCGTTCTTTGTGTTTCGTATTCACGTTTCCAGCCGATCTTGCCAATACTAGTATTACAGCAGTAAGTTAACCCCTATACCTGATTACGGCGTTCGCAAATTGCATCCGCCGCTGGTGGGTCTGCAATACTAGACTCTAAACATGCTAAATACCCTACACAACATGTAGCCGTTCGGTGTCACTAACTACATGTAATTAATATAATTGATTTCGAAGCGGAAACGTGATGCAAAATAGAACCAGCCTCCGAAAAGAGCAAGCTGGATTTACACTTACTGTATCGTTCATGTTGATTCTATGCGCTGAGCAGAAACAATAATGCAACGTTGCGAAGTGGCTGCTGTTTCAATGAGTGATGTTGCTCGGATCCGGAGCACCCATGATTCGACATGAGCGCACGTGGTCCGGGTCTCTTGAGCGGGAAAGTGCAGAAGCTCTCAGTTAGCCACTTGGCTGGCGTGGCAGAACTGTGCGCACTGATAGCGCTAGCACACAGCTGCAACCTCAAAGAGAGCGTTCTTCTGGCACGACTAGGAAGGTCAGTCTGGTTGTTCTTGGCTTGCACAAGCTTGGTATGCATGGTAGACGTTTGGTGGCCTTGGCTGCTTTAGGTTGTTCAGTAGATCTGGAAGTGTTTTAGTCAGCCAGTCTTTCGACAGCACGGTCAGCTTATAGTTGGAAGAATTATGTTGGCTTGCACGGAACTGTTACTGAGCCAGGCTCTCGAGGGGTGTGCCTTGAAATAAGTTGTGTTTTGAATGTCCTCAAACTGATCTTGTACGTGCAAGACCATGTACATGTGGAGTCAGAGCCCAGCAGCCAGAGCTGGTGCCTTGGCAAGCCAATTGGTAAGCTGTGGCAACTTTCGGTTCCAAGCTCAAGCTGTCAAGCTAGGTCAGCATTTCCTTTCAGCCTGTCGAGAGCGCAGTTTCGTCGTCTGCAGCTGACGGTTCCTGAGAACTTAGCGGGAGTACTAGCTAGCTGGTCTGAAGGTGTGGGCTCTTCCGAAAACGCAGGTAACTGCATTTGATTGTACCACGTTCTTGCTCTGGCCTATTTCGATGGGCATACGCACTGTCCGGCATTGTGATTCTCGCTTTGACCTGCTGTGGACAGATTATCAACACGCGAAGCCTGCCTGAAGGGCAGGCGGGCAAAGTCGAAGTCCGAGTCCGAGGCCAGGTGGTAAATTACCGTAACCAACAGTGCCTACCTGCAGCTGCTGCACCGTGAAGTTCATTACGGTCTTATCGGTTGCGTGAGTACACCGTGACTGTATGGAACTGCGATCAGACATGAAACGCCTCCTGATTCTGGCCGTTCGAACTATTGACTTATGTGTGTCAGGAAATGGCGCCGTAAGTAAAGGAAAGGCAACGTCAAGGCAGCGATGGTGGTGACAGTCGAAGCCTCGTATTAGTCCTCGTAATTGATTTTTTTCCTGTCAGGTTGCCCGGGCTGTCGTCAAGTTATGTTCCTGTTCAGTGCATATCGTATTCACGTATTTGTGACGTCAAGGCTGAGGCTGTGGCAGCATGTACACATATTTCATTGTGCTGCTCGATGTTTCTCTGTGTGGTGGTCATTTTGAGGCTGTAACAGTGGTTGTGTTGTCTTGCCGTACGTTCGAGGCTACGAAATTGTCACATCATCCCACTGCCTTGCCTGTTGCATTTCCCAGCTGTTTGGCCAGCCACCACTGGATACACAAAAGTGAAATGCGACACATTCTTCCAAGGATCATGAACTGTTATTTTTAGTTTAGTTCATGTCAATCTGCTGCTTTTCCTTTCCTTTTTGCTTTACTTCTATTTCCTTTTCACTCTTTTCTGTTTCTATCATTTATTTAGACAGCATGGAGGCCTGCGATTATCGCATGGAGAGATGCACAGGGCCATTCCAAGATACGCAGCATCAGCAAACTACAGCTGCTCAAAAGCAGATCTCTTTGCCTTGTGTTTTTTTGTGAACGGTATCAGTGAATGTGTCAAGTTACATAATGTAAATATGCCCAGTACAAAGCCAAGACGAAAACGCCAAATGCCAAAATGGGACCAAGTAGTCACATAGGAACTGTGGTTCAGATTTTGCAGTTTGTCTTTTGGTCTTTGCTGGACATGGAACAACAAACTAAGGTGAGCGGTGTTTGAGTGCCTTGGCATTGCTATGAACGTCAGGACTAATATTTCCTGCTGTTTTCAAAGAGTAGTGGCGGTTTGTGGTGCACAAGTGCTCTTTAGATGCATGCCAGCTGACAGCTTGATTGCTACATGCTCTCCTCCACTGTGCTACATGCAGGCCTCCCAGATCCCCTGTTACATCAGCCAGCAGCAACAACAGCAAGGCCATGTAAGCAGACCATCTACAAAGGAATAGGATTGCATGCAACAACGTAAGTTACCTTAACATGGGGCTGCCCCTAAAAATGTAGGGAGACGGGACACACACACATGCATGGATGTGTGTATCCCATCCTCCACGTCCCACTGGCAAAATAATTCTAGAATTATTTTGCCTTCCTGCAAACAACCAATAGGGCTTGATATGTCTGGGTCCATGGACAGTCAAGGAACTACAGATTAGGTAGTGTAATAGTTGCTAAGCTAGGAATAGATAGGTTAGTGCGGGTGTGGTATGTGTGCATGTGCAGGTTGAGTGTTGTGTGGACAGTGTGAAGGTATGCATGTGTGTGGGGTGAGTTTTGTGTGGAGGTATGCGTGTGTGCAGCCTGAAGGAATGTTGTGTGGAGGTGTGTGTGGGGGATGAGTTTTGTGTGGAGGTATGTGTTTGTGGTTGTGTTTTTGTTGTATTGTGTTGTGTTGTTGTATCGTATTGTCTATGTAAGTATTAGCTAGGTGGCCCAATGGCACTAGTGCCATATAGCCGGATCCACACAACAAAGACGATACGCAAGCATCAGCTAGAGTTAAGCATTGATACCCAAGCTACAACATCAACTGCAACATCAGCAGGCACCAACACAAGACACCACATGCATGGGCGGATGCACCCATAGAGGTATGTGACCACTTTAATGTAAGATAGCCTGAATGTAGTGATTATAGTGATGTTATCTATTTATCTGACAACATTGTCAGTTTTCTGTTAGTTATTTTTATGTCAGGTTACATCTTGGCAGTCATCACAGTCTTGCTGGAGGAGCTGTCTTGCAATTGCGACTTCTGATGGTGCAAGAGACGATCGAAGGATTCTTTGCGTAGTTTCTACAATCAAGTCAGTCATGAGTATTGGTATGGTATAAAAAGGTGTAATGCATCATGATTGTTTTATGGTATTGACAAAGTTTAATAATTCTTTACTGTGTCTGTTCTCATCCACTGTACGGGTCTCCACGATGCCAGCCAATCATCTACCAGTACAGTTGTGAGTACCCCCATGGTATCAAGCGGTAAGGAATGTCAAGTTTAATTATTTATTTTTGCCACATGTATGAATGGCAATATTTTATGACTGGCTTCTGCTTTGTTTGTTTTTTATCTTTGCAGCATGCCCACCACCATTTTCCAAGGAGTATGCTTTCAAGGTTAGTAACCATTTGACCGTGATCGCAGGCTCATTTCAGCGCAGCTCAGTGGAGCATATCTCAGTGTGGGATAGGGTTTGGCTTAGAGGTTAGGGTTAGGGTTAGTTAACTCTAACCCTATCAAATAGGGTGCGGGGATGCGCTGAAGTGAGTCTGTGCTCTGTTGAGCCGCGCTCAAGTGGGGGACAATCCTTGCCTGTACTGGTCTACAGATCTGTATGTCCCACTTCAGCGCTGATCAACAGAGCACGGCCCAATGGAGCGTATCTCAATGAGGGGTAGGTTAAGGTTAGGGTAACCCGTGGGGTCCGCGGATGCGCTGAAGTGGGTCGCGCTCTTTATAGCCGCGCTCAAGAGGGGGACAACCTACAGATCAGACATCTTCGCCATTGCCAAGTCACATGATCACCACGATCACACGCTCTAGATACCGTCGCGGCTTTCTTCGGTATGGATACGGTCGATCCGTGTTTTTATATTCATCACACATTGTAGCTCCACTGTTTGCCACAAAGGACAGAAGTGTTGGAGCTGTTAAGGAACGCCCCAGCCACTTGAACTGCTAAAAATGTACTTTCTTCAACACTCCCATGGCCAGCGATTCCAGCATGATTTGCGATTCAAGCAAGGTTATCCAATGAGTAGCACTTACACTGTCCGTGGCGGGATAGCACTTCAACCTTGGCAGGGTGCAAATCTTTTGGTATACTGTAAATTATGGAAATTTTTGTGAGAAGAGGCAGTTGACATTTCGGTGCCGCCAAACGTTTGGTACAAGGCCACGTGACAGTGGGTTTTTAATAGTATTTAGCGTAAATTTTACGCTGGCTGTTCGCAAGTTTCCAACACTACTTGTGACACGTACCGTCTTCTCATTTGGTCACCGTCACCTGACCTAGCTTTGCGACACATACGATATTCCGTTTGGGGGTTACATTAATCTGACGTGAAAAGGCAAAGCAGTTCTAATGCAAATTAATTTAATTTAATTTGTTACTGCTGTTGTTACTCATTATATGTGCAAGCTCCATGCTAATTCACACACGCACACACACACACACACACACACACACACACACACACACACACACACACACACACACACACACATGAAC
>JAOWAW010149461.1:0-10229 GCA_028565695.1 Nicola tetela | reverse complement strand
TGCGACATTGAATCAATTCAGGCCAGAAATCTGAACGTACCACTTCCGATGAGCATTTGTCTGCTACGAAGAGTTTCACTGAATGCGTACCCCATACGCGGGTTCTTATGAAGAAGCATCCTGTTACGACAACATTCCACTTTCTGCAGTACCGCACGACATCTTCAGGAGTGCAGTCAAGACCGATGCTAGACAGGTGAAAAGTCTTCGATGTTATTCAATCAGAGCCGTACAACTGAGAGCCAGAGCCTCGCAGGCCGACATTACAGGGGGACTTCTGACGTCTATGACCTTGCATCCGCCATTCACTTTCACTTTGATCCACAGCCTGGTTGGCGTTGATCTTCAACGTATCTGCGTAATTTGTAGTACGACCGTTACCGTAGGAGTGAGAAGTAGTTTGAACAGCTGCAGGGCTGACGTGTATGGGACGTTTGCTACCCTGGGTTTCTTCCTTGTTTGTAATGTCCTTTTCCTCCTCGATCTCTTTGCTGTTATCCATTGACTGCAAAGAAGGGCAGACTCCATTGTCAACCAACAGTTGTTCTGTCGGTGTAGCTATAACTGTGTCCAAACCACTGGACAACTTTGACATCGAAGAACTGCTCATTTCACCACCCAAGGCTTGATCCAAAGCCACTGTAGTATCGACAATTACTGAAACTTTTCCACAAGAAGAGGGAGGGATCTTGTCAAAATGAGCCTTCAGGGTAGTCACTTGCTCTTCCAGTAACTTGATAGTAGCAAGGAGGGCTTCCTGGCGTTCCATGGCCAACTTCTCGCGTTGGCAAAACTGTTCATCCTGATCTTGTCCCATTTCCTCCAGCTGCTCTACTCGTGCGGTTAGTTTGATAACCAATCCTTGCAAGCATTTCGACAGTCCATAGGGCCCTATGTGGCCTTTAATGGGCTCACTACATGCAGTACAATGCCTGCCTGAACTAGAAGAACGAGTTCCTTCACACTGGGATCCAGATTCCAACAAGCTCTCAGGAGCGCAGAAAACACTTCTGTCCGCCATGCTAATCAGACTTTTTTTTATATAAAAGACTTGTGCTGGTCAAACATGTTGACTTCATAGTTGACAGGGTCCAAGCAGTGGGTGACTTGGTATGGGCCTTCCCACTGGGTAAGCAGCTTGTGTTGGAGGTCAGTAGAAGAGTGAGTACTTGATTGCCAATTGTGAGTTTGCGGTTGCAAGCGGTGCGATAATACCAGCGTTTCTGCTGTTGCTGAGCTTCAGCAAAGTGAAGTGTACCAGGTCACAGTAAGTGGTAAGACGGTTACAGTAAGTGGTAAGATGGTCACAGATCGAGAGGAGGTGCAAGACGATGGTGTGCTGCTCTGGTTGGCTGTTGGTCCATGTTTCATGCAGAACATCAAGCAGTCTGTGAACAGGTCATCCATGCAGCAGTTTGAAGGGTGAGAAACCTGTCAGTGTGTGGCTTGTGGTACCTCATGAGAGGTGAACAGGACGTAAGGCAGGTCCTTGCCCCAATCACAGGCGGTTGGCAAGATGAACTTGCGCAGCATGGCCTTCAGTGTCTGGTTGAAACACTCAACCAGGCCATCAATCTGTAGGTGACATGGACTGGTGCAAATTGAGGGGATGTTTTGACGATGATAGAGTTGCGGTAGCAGCGCAGATATAAAGTTCATGCCTTGATCGCTCAAAATCTCACACAGGATTCCGACACATGAGAAGAGTTGCAGGAGGCTATCAGCCACAGTTTTGGCTTGGATGTTGTGAAGAGGCAGCACCCCGGGATAATGAGTAGCATAATCACAGATGACTAGGATGTAGCGATTGCTGGATGAAGTACGAGGAAGAGGGCCAATGATGTTCATGCCAATACGTTGAAAGGGTTTGTCAATGATCGGTAGAGGCACCAGCAGGGCATAGGGAGATTTTCTCATTGAAGACTTCTGGCAGTTGGGACATTTGGTGCAGAACATTCTCACACCACACGGTGGAGAGATGACCAGTAAAAGCAATGCAGAATACATTGAGTCGTCTTGGTGGCACCAAGGTGTCCAGAAAGGGAATCTCCTGAGTGAGGTGGAGAACATGACATTGGCAGTGTACAGGAAGCACAAGTTGTTCCACAGGTGGGAGATCATCTGGAGCAGTTCCACAAGGCTGCCAGTGGTGATAAAAGAGACCATTCTTCACAAAGAAACTCGAAGTGGAGGATGGAGTAGCAGAGCGAACAGACTGGTGAACAGCATCCAAAGAGGGATCAGCCTGTTGTAGACAATGAATTTGCGCAGCAGAAAGGTCGAGGACATCACTTTGTCCTGTAGCTTGGCAGTTCATCCCACTTCTGACACCACTTGTCAGGCGATGGGTTCTTTTCACATTCCTAAGAACTGCTTCTCAAATGAAAAATACAGCGTTTTTATAGATTTGAGACAGGAAGTGACTAAATCGAAAGTGACTAAGTGAGAAACGGATCATCTATTCATTCAGAAAGGTCATAACATAACATTTACTGAAGGTTCTAGTTGTTATTAATGGAAAAAGATTTCATAACTGCGTGGATGAACAGAAAGGGTGAAGGGTGCAGCAAAAGAGAGCAAAACAGAGAGGTTAGGTAATGTCTTCTGTGTGGGGTCTTACAAGTGCACAAGAATTTCATTCCAAGTAGGGGGTAAGCAAACACAGAAATGCCATTAGTCCTGGCTGTCATGCTAAATGATCAGGTCTGAAAATATTCATCATAACAACACAGATTAGCGTGAATCTTTTTTGAGACCAACTACAAGCAAAGGCATGCTTAGTGAATCTGATGATCTTGAACTCAACTTTAGTACAAGCAAATCATCAGCCTAGTTCTCATGGTAAATTCAATCCACAGTTTCATATTTACCTCTGGTGACTGCAAAGGATCAGTGTCATTGACTGAAGCCCAACCTTGGCCTGACCGACTCCTTACACTTGCAGCAGAAGATTGGCCTCTTTGCGGTACTGATGGAGGCTGGGTACTTCTTGGTTGGTTCAGTACAGGAACAGACTGTTCAACATGACCTGCTGAAAAAACAAACAAACAAACAAAAGACAATCGCATACAGTGCAGTGTGACTACTGGTATAACCTGTATGCCTACTGTATTAATCATTGGATGGATAGGACACTACGAACAATATATCCAGAATGCAGCAACACATTTATCTGTTCCAAACCTTGTTCATATGCACTATCTCTTAGAAAGCTTCAGCAGTCATATTATTCTGTGATGTGCTGGATGTCACACTTACACAAACACACAGAAACCTTAATACTGCTACATCCACACATATTGAACAATTGCACCAATTTGTAGTTGTACAAGGCTGTACCAATGCCTTTTCATGACTTGCTATACCTTGTGGTCCCTGACAGAAATGTTGTAAAGACAGTGTATCATCTTTTTCAATCGTACAGAGAAGTTCAAATACCCAACTCAATGATATGAATGAATTGACAGCAGTCACCCAAACACTCAAACAGACTGGGCTTTACCTTGATCATGCTCTGATCTTGTTGCTTCTGTCTGCATGTTGACTACACTACTTGCAGGCATGAGCTGTGGATCTGTCATCCATGTTTTGTGAAACATTCCTTCTTCATTGGTTTTTGTATTCTTCACACAATACCAGCCCCGTGCATCAGGTGCTGGATTAGGGACAATCAATATCGTACCACGTTTTGCCTCTATAGCAAGAGGAAAATTGCTGTGGTGATAAAACGTGCCCTTTGCAGTGGCAGTATACACATAAGCAGGCTGCTGTTGTGGTGTTTGTGGTTCACCAGGTGATGGGTCAACAACACTTGTGGACGGTACAGAGGGGTGACGACCTGCAAATGCATCCTGCGTACTGTGAGTTAATTGTGGCTGAGATTCTGTGCAAATAGACAAAGGCACAATGGCAAATACCAGTAAGAAAAGTCACTGCCTGCTGATAAGGTAAAACCTTTAATTTCTCCTAAAGCACTGCTAGTATTGCAAAGACATATAGGCATGCTGAAATACAGCTACAAAATATAACAAAAAATGGTGTGGTATTTGTTGCTTTGTCCACTGCAATTCTGTGGTACCATATTAAATCATTCACTAATTATAAAATTATGTACGACATACCTTGTGTGACGGACACAGGTACGGGATTCACCCTCTGAAATGGTGTCATCCAATTTCCTGGATAGTTACCTGTTTGATTAGTGGAAACATTCCTCACAAAGTATGTTCCATTGGGATAGCGCTCACTGAGTACTTCCAGCACTGCACCAGCTTCTGCAGAAACAAGCTCTGGGTACTGGGAATGTGTATTACGGAACATAGCTTTAGACTGGAGTCTCACAGGGGGAATGTGAGTTGTTGAATCACTGGGCTGTTGTGGTGCACTTGGAAGAGTCGGTAGTGCTGTTGAACCTTGATCAGGCTGATTGGATGGCTGAGCAGCAGTAGGCATGCCATAAGGAGGGCCACATGTTGGAGGCCCTGTCTGATGTGCACCTGGATGATCTGGATTAAAAGCTGTCACTGGTGTCACAACTGTATGATCAGTTGAGGTAACTTGACCAGTTCTGGGCTGTTCAGCATCAGTTGTTGAAGCTCCAACCCCTCCCAACACAGGAGTAGATGTTTGGGTTTGCATAGTGTTGCTTCCAGCTGTAAACACACCAAAACTCCTCATGCTCAAACCTAGAGTTCTTCATATTAGAAAATGGTTCATAATATAAATGGCACTCTTGGCAATTTCTTTCCTTGTTGCGATAAAACACAATGCCTTTGCTGGTTGAGTGTGGCAGTGTAACGAGCAGACCTTTGTCATTTCTCTTCTTCATTATCAATTTGTCATTCTGTTTTTCTTTGCCCCTGTCATCTGACTATCAATCCATTCATCTCTCTCTCCCTGTCTCCATCTCTTTGAACCACTTTCAATGTTTCTGCCATCTTTTTACACTACTGATTCCGAAAGCCACTAAATGACTTGAACTGGCTTTCCACCCCCTACTAATTCTAAGAAAAAGAAATATTTTGGCAATGCAACAGACAAGTGTTAAACAGCACTCGCCCTCTTCCCTGTCAAGACACCACAGCTTGTGATCATTGCTGCATTTCTCTGAACTTTTCCTTGGACTGAAATGAATACAATCTCTTGCTTAACAATAGTTGCATTCTTAACAGGCAAAAAAAATGAATAATTCATCCAACATTCATAACTCTCCTCTCGAAGTTGTTCACAACACAACTTAATCTCACATAACACTTGTAGAGTATGGAGAGTATGTAATCAACTGTTCTCTGCCATGCAGGCAGTCAGCAACTTCATAATTGTGCTGCTCTTGTTGAAAACTCAGCTTCAAGCACAAAACAGTCTATTCACCTTGTCTGAGTGATGGCCTTTACCTCATCATCTTCAGACCCATAAGAATCTTCTAAGTGGAGATTTGGATATGTTCTTTGCAAATGAGCTCAAGTTGCTTGTTGCTTTGTGGCACAATAAATTCTCCCCACATTCTTTACAAGAAGCAACCTCTGAGTCACTCTTAAAAATCTGCTGAAAGAATGCCGTGCATATCGAAATGACTGTGGTGCAACAGGAGCTACACAAAGAGGATGCCCTAGTCTCAGAGCTTGCCACTGTGGTCACTGCTTGTTCAATATATTCAAGTTACTCAGCAGATCCACTACTGCTAAATAGAGAATGTAGCTGCACCAGGCTGGATCTACACATGTATGCATAGACTAGATGACATGTTGTCTAGGCTATGTACCCACCTCATTCAATTCAAATTAAAACTAAGGTCACGGAGCTGGACCTGGCCAGCGTGCATTTAAGCTACAGGGTGTACATGTAGCTATACAGTACAGCTAGCAATTAGCAGCATGTACCATGTAACAGGTGTAATGGAAGTATTTACCGTGGGCCGCATGCATGATGTAGATCTGGAACTTGCTGGATCTGGTGGGTACGCTTATTTGTTAGTTTGTTTTCTTACAGAATATTATTACCCCCCCCCCCCCTCCCAGGCCCGAAGGGACTGGAGAGGGCTCCTACTGTGATCTTTGCGCATGTGTGTCTGTTGCGTTTATGTACAGTAAGAACTGCTTGCTTGTGGCTTGAGCTCGCTAAGATGCACAATTTCCATACAATCCTCTTAAGGCCATGTAACTGCTAGTGGGCACTCTTAGTGCCTTTTTTCTGGATCAAAATGCATAGATTGAGCCTGGCATGAATGAGGCAGGTATACAAGCCGAAGTAATAGTTATCACACACATAGCAAGTGATGAGTTGGTTATTGGGCCATGAGTGCCTACAGCCCGATACCCAACTCATCACTTGCACTGTGTGCTATAACCAACTTGTAGCACATAGACCCACATGAATGTGCCTGGGCACCTATCTACAGCTGCAACATGCTGGTGCAATTCACTGTATGTGATTAATTATTGCCCTAGGACGATAACCAGTTATCAGCACCAATGTGCTGATATGTTGGTTATCAGCATGGAATTCTCAGTGATAATCGCATAAAAACAGGCATACGTGCTACAAGGGCATGTAACAGTAGAATTGTATCTTACATGTGTTGCACACAGAGGGACAATAACACCTGCAAATGCAGCTCCTGTAGAACCAGTGTGCATGTGTCACGGTGACCAGTGCCAGTGTGCGCACAGTACTAGTGGATTCAGTGGCAGTTTGGATAAACAGTGTGAAGACCTGTGGGGGCCATGAGCACACCACTTGTTCATATTTGTTCCACCCCTAACTCTTACAAAACCCACATAGAAGCATGCATGTTTACTAATTCAATATCTGTGTGTGTGTGTGTGTGTGTGTCATATTTCTGCAGAGCAGTTCTTGTCATGCCAATGGCTGCAAAAAAATGATTAGTTCTGTCTTAAACTAATGGCAATGAGAGCATGTTTTGACCATAATGCTCCCCTTCTGATTATTAACTTTGACTCACACATGCTACACATACAGACCCAAAGCGCAGGTAAAATTTAAATTTTTATCATTTACATGGCAATATTGCTACACACTGGTAATCACATTTTCTTCAACAGAAAACCTAACTGAGAAAAACAAAGAAAGAAGTCACCAGCAATGCAGTTGAATGAAACCTACATTATTACCTGAGTCAGGCCTGTGGGGACTGAGGGTGGGTTCCTCACATGGTTATTGGCTGTGAGTCGTGTGTGTGCGTGTGTGCATGCATGCACATGCGAGTCTACATGTGGGCCCATGCGGGCTACTTACCCTGTGTAAAAACTGTTCACTTGTGAGTTACTTAGGTGCACATTGCACATACAATTGAATTGACTGGGAGCTGCCTATGTGTGCTCTTCGTGCCTCTTTTCTTCCCTGATCAAAATGTATTGTAGAAGGGCTAACATATTTTGAGTCCGTTGCCGCACCCAGCAGCATGCTACTTCCTACCCACAATTCCAGAATAACAGAATTGAAGACCTCCACAAAAAAAATTAAGCAGGTAGAAATACTAGATGCCAGTTTTCCTCATCAATCCTACTCACTCTATTCCACAACAGTAAAATTCAAGCCAAGGCATCTTTCGTCGATTTGCTTGCCGAGTGGTTGTGCTGGTGTTCAGCTCAGTCACAGTTGAAGCTTAATGGATACAGTTTTGTGGTGATATCAATTGCTTCCCAAGCCCAGAGCTGACTGATGCTGCCTATTTCAAGTCACAACACATGGGAAAAATGTGCTGTTGTACAGTTTCTCTGGGAGATCTGCTCCGAGCCAAAACTACTTCTCTGCAATTCTCTGCTTTGGCCTGGCTACAGGCACCATGTCTGATTGTGATGATAGCAACAGGCAAGACATGCTCAAGGATCTCTGACATCCATGCTGCAAGGCCAGAGCATGTAATTGTAGAATTTTATCTTTGACATATTGCACACAGAGTATAAACACTTGCACATACCCTGATGATACTCTGCACATGTAGTCCCATAGCCTAGTGATAGCTTAGAGCATGATAGTAGGGGATTGCGTGTGCATTTTGGTGATCACTGCCGGTGGTAAAGGAAGGTGCTCAAAGCCCTGTGAGGGCTTCATGCACACACCCCTTGTTGTAATGCTCCTACTTATGCCCCAGTGTTTTAACTACACTGTACTAAGCTCCAGATCACTTTGAGATCTGAATAATTTCTTATTGCTCACAGATCCCCTTTCTGTACACTCTGGCTGCCACAACTCAAACTTAGTTCCTCTTGATTTCCTGTCACCTTGGCAGAGGGGAAAAACATGGACTGTGAATGGCTTCCTGCATTGGCTATTCCACGTGTATGTGTGTATACATGTGCATATGCAAGTGTGTGTGTGTGTGTGTGTGTGTGTGTGTGTGTGCGCGCGCGTGTGTGTGTGTGTGTGTGTGCGCGCGCGTGCGTGTGTGCGTGCATCTCTATGTCAAATACTATGTACATTTCACCTGCTAGGGTAGTAGTGAGTATAGCAAAGGTATAGCATAGATCTCTGGTCTTAAGTTTACCATTGTCTGTGAGGGTTCCCTTGGTGCACCCATTGTCTGTGAATTCTTTTAGTGATGTGAATGACAAATGTTTAGCCTAGAGCACTGCTGCTCAGCATACTATGATGCCCCAACACTCAGGAAAATTACCAACAAAGAGTGTTTGGGCAAGTATTTACGTATCAACCCAACCACTGACAGTAGCAGTGAAAAGGCACAATGAGGGTCTGTTCAACACCAGGGAAGGGAATAGCCCATCAATTACAAAGCATTGAGGTGTAAATCCATGACTGCACTTAAGTATAACAGATCTACATGTGAATTTTCTTACTTCCTTCTTCCCTTTGTGCAACTGGAATATTGAAACATTTGTGATCACTGTGAGGTTTACCATATACATACCTTGATTAGACGAAGACAACCACCGGAGGCTTCTGGAAAGAATGTATCCTTCCCGGTTAGTTTCTTGATGCCTGGCATGATACCAACCATTTCCACTGGGACCCTCTAGAACTTCTATTACTGCACCTGCTGAAGCAGCCAATACAAACTCAAAACCAGGAGATGGAGATGAAGGACATATTACAACAGCCTGTCCAATAGGACATGATTGTTGTTCTGAGCCAGAGGCTGCATATGGTGTACTGGTTGGCTGCTCCACTTGTAAGTGTGGATACATCTGGGCAGCAACTGGCGGTTGCTGTGTTAATGTAGAAGACATCTGACCAGGCTGTTGCTGTGGTGATGGTAGTACCTGACCAGGCTGTTGCTGTGGTGATGGTGGTACCTGACCAGGCTGTTGCTGTGGTAATGGCAGTACCTGACCAGGCTGTTGCTGCGATGGTAATGGCCACTGACCATGTTGCTGTGGCACTTGAAAAGGTTGATGCTGGGGTGATAAAGGTACTTGACCAGTGACTTGTGTTTGTGAAGTATTTCTCTGCAAGCCTACGAGCACACAATTGCAAAACAATGGGACAGAGATCAGTTGCATAAATTCTTGGTATAAACTGGCCGTGTATTCCATCATTCCCTGAATCAATGAACCCACTGGTCATACCTGAACTCCAGTTATTTGCATGCTTAAAAATTTATTAAATGCACATTTAAGAATACTAGCCAGTATGGGGCAACGTGGGCCTCGACTTTATCAACCAACACTTTTTACGTAAAGCTCAGAAAGTGTATCAAGGAATACCAGTCTGTGTTAAGAAACTTAATTTCTGCAAAAACAACTTGTTTCAAGTTGAAATATACAGTAAAACCTGTCAAGGTGATCGGTTTCTGCTGGAATGGACTGTTTTGTATTGAAAAATCACCTGTTTAAGCACTGGTGGCTGGCTTTTCAGGTACATTTTTGGGTGGCTGATCTGGATAAGGCAACTGGAGCTAGCCACAAACTACCTATGGCTGTGGAAATATCACCCGAAAGCATACAGATTGTAGCCATAGCAGGCTACACAATTTGTAGCCTCTAGGTCATGCTAGTACAGTAGATGGTTTTAGTCATACATGTACTACACACGTCTGTATGCATGCTGCGTGCAAAGGAGCGTGGTACAAGACGTAGTCTACACATAATACACAGCACGAACAGCTGAGGATGTATTGCAAACTGGCTGTCATACTTTGTGTATCACACGAAACTTTTGGTGAACCTGGATAAGGGGACAACCTGCCTAAGGGGACGACATCCCATGCCTGCTGGGTGGTCACCTTAGACAGGTTTTATTGTAGCTAGGAG
>JAOWAW010149439.1:0-10231 GCA_028565695.1 Nicola tetela | reverse complement strand
ATATATATATATATATTTTTTTTTTTTTTTTAATTAGTCACACATGTGGAAATGTACTGTAAGTACAAGAGAACTTCATTCATTTAGCTGGTTGATGTAATTATTACTTGCAAACAGTTGCATGAGTGATAACCAGATTAACTTGTGAGATGAATTGTTTCACTTGAATGACAATAGCTATAACAATGTCTATAGCATGATAAGAACAGCAAAAAAAAAAACAAGAGAAATCACATGAAGAGGAAATCCCAGCACACCACTACAGCATGATCACAAGATACTTGGCATAAGGCCTTTCGGTGAAATGTCTCTAGATCCGGTTTCCTCAGTCAAATTTTTACATTTTCCAGATGTGTCCCAGATTGTGTTGTGGAGAGTTGATGAGAGATTGGTAATTAAGAAGAATGTATTAGTCAGCCCACCGATTGGTTCAGAGTGTTCAAAGTATGAATTCCACAGATTGTTAATTGTTTTGCTTTTGGACAACATGTAGATTCAATACTCTCCCAAATTGCTCAATTTAACCATACTCCTTAACAATTCCATGCACCATCAAGTTTCTTCGGCCATGTAGATCTAGAGAACGTGTGCTTAGTGTAGTGTTAATGAGTTGCCTTTCTTTTGTATGGGCTGTCAATCCCTAACTTATGCTGGAGCAAATCTGAAGGGCCCTCAACTTTTACAGGAGAAATTAAACTGCCCTGACAATAATGAATAAAGCCACAGATTGATGCCAGCACATGTGATTAATTTAATTTAAACATGTTTTCAGATGCAGCCACATACCGTTCTAAATCAATGAGTTGTTTGGTTGTCTTTGTGTCCGCCTCAAGAACACGTGTAATGGACTGCATGGGCAAAGGAAAGTACCCTAATCATCAGTGCATAAGGCACAACCGGTGACAATGAACAAGCTGAAGGAGATCCTGCAGGCAGCTAAAATTTTGTAGACTTTACAGCAGTGTAAGCTCTATTGATATAAACTTCAAGACAAAATGCCACGGAGCCAACTCATCATCAGTTGCACTGCACATGTCACAATGCTGTGTCCTCGGATTTCAACTAAATCACCTTGCTGTTGTTGTCCTAATGCAGTTGCATTTCCATTATACCAGTGTATTGTGCTGTACTCTACAATGACTGACTGGCATATTGCCATCGCTTAATGTCACACACTGTGTGTGAATTATTTGCTGATGTGAAGGCGAGTCTTAACTGACAATCAATTATCCTTACCCATGCACTTGAGCACAGTGTGTACAGTGGAACTTGGTTACTACGTACCTGGCTTAGTACGTACACTCGGTTAACACATGCTTTTGGGCAATAACCAAACGGCGGGTATTGCAAATGCCATACATTATTTTTGGCTAAGACGTACTTTCAGTTAAAACACACTAAAAATGCCCTCCCTTGCAGAAAAATCTCCGGTTAGTACCTACTTTTTGTTCTTGGCATTCACAAATCCTCAGTTCTGTGTTTCCTGTAGATGTCAGATCTTGACATTAACAGAAGAGGTACTTCCATTTGTGTTAAATCCATTGAATTTATGGAGATTTTAACTGCTACTGCATGTACATGATGTACATATGCACGCACGATGTCCCGTGTATAGTCAGTCATGCAGTTACGGTCAGTACGTACTTCAGTTAGTACATATGTTTTTGGGATTCCCTAGGGGGTACGTCTTATCTGAGTTCCACTGTATGTTGAATATGCACAAACATTGAGCCAAAAAGAAAGCTGCACTTTAAATTACACATGAACATCACTGGCATTCACACCAAAAGCTACTCACCGCAGATTGAATGCATGAGGTATCTCCTTTACAGCCTGTGGAGAAAAGAAAGCTGCAAATTCACCACTTTGAAGAGCACCATATAAGCACACTATAGTGCTGAAGCAGCCTAAAGACAGAAGATATAGATAAATTGCAAAGACGATGCCCTAGAAGAATTACATGTAGAGAAATTGCTTATGATGAACTAATTTATTGGGTTGCGGTGTAGATTTGACCAACCAGACAAGATAGCAGTCCTTTTCAATCTGTGGATAGTTTTGTGGTGTGTACCAGTCTGTAAGCACGTGAAGGTATTCGGTACAATCGTCCATAATGTACACAGTTGTCAGGGGCTGATGACAAGCACTGAGTCTTGTGCCAATTATGTCTTAAGGTGTTAATCTCTATATGTATTCCTAAGTCCATGTGTAGTTTTGTTGTACTAAGCTAAGTATTGTGCCATTTGTGTGAATCCAGAGTTTACCTAGATAGTTAAGAAAATCCTTGCCCATTTTATTGGCATCTTGGAGATTTCTCAAAGATATTCCAAACGGTTCGCTTTCAACAATTGCCTGAAAGTGGAAAGAAAAGACATGGTCGTATATTAACACACACATTCAATTAAATGGCTATACTGCAATCTGCCATAAGTACTATTAGTACTACTGCAATGTGATTACGTGACTCACTTAAATTTCCAAAGTAAGTGGTAAATGCTTCCAGCACAGACTGTGGAACATAATCTTAGTGCAAGCACTAAAGGCTATGCCTGAAAAACGCGTTTAGACTGCCTGAGTCAGATAGTAGAGAAAGCAATTCAGAACTATCCTGGCACATTGGAAAAGCACTGTATATACAGCATCAGGAGCCTCTCCATTAATCAACGGTCTACCGGGCAGTACCTTGTGGAAAAGACCAGCACTCTGTGGTGAGGCGAGGTGGATAGCTGTAGAGATTGCTCCAGCACTTTGTCCAAACAGCGTCACTGCATTGGGATTACCGCCAAAGTTCTCAATGTTTTCTTTGACCCATTGCAAAGCCATTCTCTGGTCCTGGCAATTTTCACAAGAAACCATTACAGAAAGCCCTTCCATCAAACACAGCTAAACTACTAATCCCATTCAGCAAATTTTTCTCATCAAATAGAAAGAGAACAGCTCAATAACAAATATTCAAAAGACAAGAGGAGCCTTCTCAATGCATCTTTTCATGTTACAAAGCTACAATGAAGTATTTTTGAATCGTAGACTGTTAAACTAACTTATATTCTTGAGGCAGTGTATATAATTCTCCCCTTAGGTAAAACCATCACAGGGCTTACCATTAAACCGAAATTGCCTCCAATGCCTGACTGAGTGTGAGTTAGGTAGCCAAGTGCGCCAAGTCTATAGTTTATGGTTACCAGTACCACACTAGTGGTGTTAGCCAATTGTTGGCCATCATACAATGGTCCACCACAGAAACCCTACACAGTAAACAAACAGGAAACACACATTGGAAAACAGTCTGCACTGCCTTGATTGATAAACTCAGTGATGAGGTGATACCCGGACAAGAAAACGTAGGCAACTCTAGATCCAGACAAATAATTTAACGGTGCATACATAGTGAGACAATTTGTGTATTCCCGGCCTGCCTGTTTAAACTGTTGAAGAGTAGTCAGTATGTGTTCAGCTGTACCCGTTACCTAGACCTTACCCGGCGAAAGTTGCCACCATGGATGAAGAGCATAACCGGATGGCCTTGCTGAGCAGTCATGAAACGAGGCAGACAATGGCATAATATCATTATGAATCAGTCACCGTCTCTCTAAACTAACCCATTGGATGCCAGGGGTTCTTGGACATGATACACACATTTACGTCTTGTGGCACCAGTTTGACTGGTTACTGACAGCGCACAGGTTTAGTTAAAAAGTTGTTTTTGCTGGAGTAACATGGACAACAAACATCAGCACACATGTGGGAAAACCCAAAAAAATTATGAAAGCAGGCTACAGAGCAAGAACAGAAGTTGGGCAAATAAAAATTGAGACCTCACTGTGCACGTTGTAGTCACAATGTGCTTCATTTGCTATATTAAATATATATAACGATTGCAAAAAAAGATAAGCTAGTTAATTATATCAGAGGTCACTTTGTGTGAGTAAGCCAACTCAGGCAAAGTAGCAGGAAACATAATGAAATACAACATGCAGCTAGAGGCTACAATTACAGATGAACACAATTTACAGTACAAGCAGAACTGTATACCCACTCTAGCCCCTCAACAGATATCGTAAACAGATGCAGAGAGAAGAAGAAAGAACAAATGGTTATGTCGGTATCATCTTTGAAAAGAAGACGCATCCCCCATCTTACCAGATTGGAAGAGTTTGTCAGCGGTGCAAAAATGTTGAGATAAAGACAGTCTTCATTGATTCTTAACGGACATGCAATGGCTGGAAGCTCACCAGCACAGTCCTGTAAAGAGAATCGTTCAGAACTAAATTATACATTCATATCTTGTTACCAGATTTTTTGCAAGTCAACAACTTAATCTGTTCTGTTAAGTATGCCGTTGGTGGTAAATCAGAGGTTAGTGTAATTTTTTGTTCTTGACTCTTCTTTCTTGCTCTGGGTGTCTGCCTCAGCCTGCCTTTTTCTGTCTCTCTGTCTCTGTCATTTCTACTTTTCTGTAGGACATTAACCAAACATCTTGTCTCAGGCTAGCTGAGTTGAACTTTCCTCCAGCTAACAAGCCTACTATAGTTATTCTGATGGTTACTGTTTCTACCAGTTGGTCATATTGTCATTCATTTCAGTTCTAGTGTTTGCTGCTGATCCATTCATTATGCAACAACTGTTTCTCTTAGATAATATTAATGCAATAGAGCATGAAAGCTATCTTCTAAACTGCATGAGCATTGTGGATAGTTGATGCCTTTCAGCCTCAGTTCTATATAAATGTCTTCTTTGTGGTCTCTGCAGTGGCTCGTCAGATACAAATCAGAGCCGCAGCAAATCATACTGACTCACCAACTAACACAGTTATTACGCTAATTGCTGTGGTAATGGCAACATCACCATCTTTGCCATTCTGCCAGTCAGTACTGCCACTATTTTTTGACTTTGCATCACAGTCTGCAAAACCACATCAACAGTGATCATTCTAGGAGTTTGTGTGGCCAGGTCAGTATGAACCTGGCTCAATAATCCTAGCCGGGTCAGGCAGTTTTGCTGATTCATTGCAATTACCAATGACTAACACTCAGCTCTGAAGCCCCACCAAAGTCAGGTTTTTAAAAAAGCAACCTGTGTCCAAGAGCCAACATACAACCCACTGTCTCAGCATCAAAATGCAGCCAGGGTTGGCCCTTCCACCAAGAATCTTGGAAAATATGGATACGCATCTTCTTCGTTGGTGGTCTTTCCATGACAAGATCGAAACGAAGCCAAGCTTCATGTAATAAAGGCCAGTTTACAAGACCATGTCAACCACGGACCTGCTCAACGCTCATGTGTTTCATGTGTATTATGTTCAATAGATCATGTAGCCACCGTATAGCATGCATGAGTGCTTCGTACCTTGCCTAGTACACGTGCATGAGTGCTTCGGGCCCTGCCTAATAATAAGACCCCTACATGTGCATGATGAGTGCTTTGAGCCTCGCCTAGTAGGTACACGTGCAGGATGAAGTACTACATGTATATATTATAGTAACTTGAAGCTTGCATGCTGACTTCGTGGCCCACCCGACCATGACGCCAGGCCCCGTTTTGTTTTGTTTCGTACCTAATTTTTTAATTTCTCCTTTCTCAACCAAGTCACAGCTGACCTGGGTTCAAAATTTCAGCTGAGCACATTTTGCTCCCGGGCGGGTCACTGACCTGCCTGACCCACCTCTAGAATGATCACTGATCAAGATACTAACTTATCACAGCAGTAATCTACTATACAGAGCAGACTTAGCAACTGTTCTCACAGCCACACTTTGTGTTTATTCCCTGAATGCTTGTTTGCTCCACCATTTTTCACATCACATCATCTCATAGAACATCATAATGACAATGGACTAAACTTCTAGCCACGGAGAGCAGTTCATTGAGTAAGGGACTCTTAATTCACCACATAACACAGGTTAACAACTACCGCAATGATCTGCCAGGTTCCACAAATCTTACCTGAGGGCAGCCCGGAGGATCCTCTAGTGTATGCAATATCAAACTTGGTCCCCATGGCAATGGCTCTCTACGTAGCAAACAGTCAGACATCAAGGTATCAGTGACTTACCATAAAGTCCTATTCGAGTCAGTGACTATTGCATAATGATTCTTATCATTAAACATCTATAACACTTGCATGAGGGAGTACTCAAGATAAATACAATGTGCCATGGTACCCCCAACACTATAACAGGCTAGGGTATGTGTTATAGGTAGATCTACCTCATCAGCAGACAGCTACTGTGAACTCAGAATCATGCATTGGCGCCTAATATCGTTCAATGGTACAGCGCCTTTTGCTGCTTCAATTTGCACTCACATATGTATTCATTCATCATTAAGAGTTCTTTCTCAAGGTGGATATTGATTACTTTTTAAAGTAGCAATCACACTGAAACAAAGATCAAAAACTTCAGGAAAGAAACGAAAACACCATGGGAAAAAGAAACTTTACTGAAAAAGTTCTAAGGTGCTTACTTCACAAGTCCCATACCGCTACTTCTTCACTTTGCCTACACTCTGCCTGACTCCAGAACAAAGTGTTTTCCTCAACAAATTTATTTCATACATGAACATTATGAAAGTTATTGACTCACACACAAGCCCTTCCTTGATTTCACTGATATGTACATAGATCAATAGTTGTTTGAGCTACTTGAGCCAGCACATTTGGGTTCAAACTGCACAGAAAACCCTTGTTTTACATGCTACATTACATCTCCCCCATCAGTGGTCCTGCAAAATCTGCAGCCTGGGAGGACTAACAGCTGAGGTTGTCATGGTTACCTTGGAGGTTTGAATCGTAATCCTTGAGTTGGAGGATGGGCATATGGGACTCCTCGAAAAACCTAGAAGGTAAAGCAAAAAATATGTCTGACAGTTTTATTAACACACATCTAAGGTCTCACATAAAATGTGGAATATCAAGCTGCCAGTATGCTGAGATGCCGGGAACTATTTCAGAAATTTACAACAATGTACCACTTATATCAACAGTTTTAACCATTTACAGCTAAAATGCCAATCTATTTGAGCAGTAAAACTTGAAGTATAGCTACCTGTGTACTGTCCTAATTATGATTAACCCCAATGATGACAATACTCTTTATTAGAAAAATAGAGAGTTGCCCCATACACCCACCTCGGATAGAACGAGCTACAGAAAAGCGGAAAAGCAAGTAGATATTCTACAAGGTATTCAGTATAGGTGAGGTGGAGTACAGAAAAATCAAAACGAGAGAAATAATTCTATGTGTGTGCATCTTTGGCTAGCCACTAGCCATCAAGCCTGCTGTACAAATTGGAAAAAAGGAGAAAAGATAACAGTACAGTAGAAAGGAGAGTCTATAGGAAGTGCAAAAAGAAGAAAGGATGATCAACACCCCCTCCCCCTAATGAGTCTTGTAAAAAAAAAGAAAAAGGAATTAACAGGAAGGAATAGCAAGAAGCGGAGGTATGAGGTAAGTGGGGTCAAAACAAGAGCAGAAGATGGAGTAAGAGCAGAGAATAGCGAGATGGGATAGGTCAGAGCAAAGACATTTAGGAGAGATAGAAGATTTGGGTGGAAGAATAGAGGTAAGAGTGTTGAGATTAGAGTTAGAGATGAAATCACGGGAACCAATTTCAAGTGAGTAGAACTTAGGAGAGTAAGAAGAGGAATGTAGGTCAGATTTTAGAGAGGCATAACAGTTAGACTTACGAAGATGAGCAGCATTAATGTTAGTCTCAAAAGGGACTGTCAGTTCAAGTAAAATAATTTTACGGTTGGGAAAGATAAGTACAATGTCAGGATGTTGTGAGGCATAGAGTATACCAGTGTGGATGGTAGAGCCAAATGGAGAAAGAAAGTCGGGAATGTCAGCAAAACTTTGAGGGGGGGGGGGGGTGTCGGTCTTAGAATAAGCAGATCTGCAGAAAAGAACAAGATGTTTGATGATAGTGTCATGTCACCAGGTGCATCACCCTTGTTGGAGAAAGACAGAGCAATAATTCAAGATGTGATGTAATGTTCCATGGTTGTTACAGTGGGGGGATCAGGTCAAAGAGTGTTGTTCATGCGCGGAAGGGAAGCGCGGAAGGGTAAGCAGTCAATGTACGAACATAGGACAAAAGACATTATACCATAGGGAAGGGAGTAGAGGAAAGATTCCCAGTCAGAGTCTGTTCTTTCAAGATGTAGAACTTTGAGGAAAGAGCCTTGAACAAGGAGAGGTTGGATTTTGGTTGTGGTAGAAAGTGAAGAGATTGTCAGTCAGTCGTTTTGTAATAAGGCGTTTTGTGATGATGTAGCGTTTAGAAGGAGCAGCTTCAGAAACAAGGTGAAGATTTAAGAATTGGAGACACCAGAGCATGAGCTTGTGATGTAGTATCATGTTTAGAGGTATAAGAGGAAGATAAGGTAATTTTAAAGTCAAGAGCAGAGCGAACTGTGGGGTCAGTTAATATCTTTCAATCTATCTTTTTTTTTCTTTTTTTTGGTCGACACTTAAAACATCAAGTTTGACATGAAGAGACGTATGTACTTCAGCTATGTGCATGTACATGTACTACACGGATCCCTTCAGGCATAGCAA
This sequence comes from Nicola tetela, assembly GCA_028565695.1. Classification (NCBI taxonomy): domain Eukaryota; kingdom Metazoa; phylum Porifera; class Calcarea; order Clathrinida; family Clathrinidae; genus Nicola; species Nicola tetela. Next base: position 1,673 of record JAOWAW010149439.1, on the reverse strand, counting down.
TTATTATTAGTAAGTAGTAGCCCGTGTCATTCTGTCACGTCAACCTGTGCTATTTCAAGTTCACACTCAGTACTAGTCCAGCTAATAACCATAATAATATACTGTTGATACCACCAACTTCTTAATACAATACTTTTAGCCTCGGAGCAGTATGAACAGACTCAGGTTCCTTTTCGTCCAACTTGCTGCTCTCACCTTAGCATATGACGTAGCCACGCCCAGTATCTGATTCAGGCGAAAATAACACAACGCATTTCTGTTTTCAGTTCAGACTCATACCGGCAGGGTGACTAGTGCCTCTAACCTCTCCGTACTTGGTCTTGGCAATTATCTGTTTATCTGCTTCTGTAACTAGGACAATCGACAGCAAACTGAAGGAAAAGCAGAGCGCTTTGAACACAGCTGAAGATCCCTGGCCAAAGGCCGGTGTATCAGATGAAATCATAACTCTTGGCCCCCGGCTCATGCATGAAAATCACAGCCTTCGACAGCGTGACAGGCGCAGAATCGCCGGGAGTGCGCTAAAGGATAACAGCCTGGTAAGTACCAGCAGTAACTACATGGGGTAAGTGCCAGCGCGATTTCCTTGCTTGACTTCTCGACTCAATTCTCAAGCCCGAGTACAGTCAGTGGTTGAATAGTACGCTCGTGGGAGTGCTGAGCTACACTGCAATGTTTCCAAGCTGCTGCTGCTGCTGGAATTTGCGTATGTCCTGCAAAATCAGCTTAGCCGTTGGCTAGATTGGAGTCTACCGGCATGTTCTAACTAAACTGTCTATTTGTAAGTTGTAGATCTGCTACAGATCAAGTACCGATAGATCGAGTAAGGATTTTCCAACATTATTATGTAAAAGTAGTCACGTGCGGTCCTCGTGTACGAGTACATCAGTGTGCATGTGGGCCGCATTGCCGCAGAGCCGCAGCGGGTTGTTCCCCACTTGACGGCCGCTCAACAGAGCGCCACCCACTTCAGCGCATCCGCGCACCCCATGGGATAGATAGGATAGATGTGGTTCGAGGTTAGGGTTACTCTAAGTCTCTAACCCTAACCCTAATCCTACCCTAACCCGCATTAAGATACACTCCACTGGACCGCGCTGAACGCCACGTTCTATTGAGCAGCGCTGAAGTGGGGGCATACACCGCAACGGGCCGCATGCCGTATGCCCCCACTTCAGCGGAAAACATTAGCGTTGCTCAACACAGCGCGCGACACACTTCAGCTCGACCTAATGGAGCGCATCTCAATGGCTGCCTGCCCCGATAGAGCGCTCCCCAATTCAGCGACGGAATGCCCCTACTCCGCGCGGCTGAAGACAGCGCTACTCAAAATTAGCAAGACGCAAAATCAGCGCGACCCGACAGAGCGCTCTGCAGACGAGATGTCCCTATTCAATGCGGCTCAATAACGAGCGACCCCAAATCAGCGCACCCCAACAGAGTGCTCGATTCCCAATTCAGCGCCGCTCAAGGTATCTGGTGTTCAAAGATTTCCTTTCTGAAGAACCCTGCTGAGAAGTTTGGTCTTGCTGTGGAAAATAATTGGCATTAATATGGTGGAATTGTCAGGCCATTGGAAGAACGGTTTGCGGATTCGACCACACACACACACACACACACACACACACACACACACACACACACACACACACACACACACACACACACACACA